>JAULKQ010055155.1:0-24137 GCA_032356285.1 Smithsoniella earleae | reverse complement strand
AACTAGCATCGTAATAAATCCTGTATGGTAGAACGTCCAGTCCCCTACTATGCACATAGCACTTGTAGCCACTCATGCAGATTAATATCTACCCTTGGTATCTCGTATGTAATCATATGCTGAGCCTATATCGCACAACGTATCATGACTTAACAATATTTTGACAAGCTACTCACGGATTCTAACACCACTTGACAGACTCTGCACTAGTGTGGCTCAAAGATGAGAAGTTACCATAGCTTTAGCCTTCAACAGTTCGATATTAATTGATATTATCAACATTAAAAGGTGGTCTGTCTGTACCTGTGGGTGCGCAGCTGCATGGGAGGGATGTTGGGCAATGGCGATGGGGGACAGAACTGTGAGGCGCTAATGTTCCTAAGCTGGGATAGTTGCCTGAAATGTGCTGAGGAGAATCCCTGGTATGATGGAGGCAGTGGCCGGTTAGAAGCTACTCCTGGATTCTTCAGCACCACTTCCTTTAGCCTGGGTGACACAGTGCTGGCCTCCTGGGATGCTGCCCATGAACAAAACTGTTTCAACCCTTCCGGCTGTAACAGCAATTCAGCACCACTCCTGCACATCAATGAACAAAAATCTGGGATGCAAACCACCACCACTGTCTGGCAGTTTCAGCATCATGAACATGAGACCGCACAATGGCACTACGCCAGAGTTAACGATGTGGTCCATGGCCTCACGTGTGCTGCTGCCTGTTAAACCCATAGTCCTAAAACCATGGTGCAGGCTCTGCAGCAACATAGCAGTACAAACTGCCTTGCCAGCACTGAGTTGAAGTAAATCATTGGGTATGCTCCCATGTGCTGGATCCAGCTTCTCTGCATGGGACCTCCCTTTCTGCAGTAAATCGCCTTCTTTCCCCCGGCAATCACCCACACGATTGGGTTCATATGCCACTGGAGCCTTGTAGAAAGTGACAGGGCTGCTGCTCTGTGATTCGCAATTTACCCAGTCTTTCGTTAGAGTTGCCAGACGATGCGTGTTCGCTTTGCTGTCTGATTCTGTCGCCTCCTCAGACTTTCGCTGCTGGTATCTCTCATACAGCGAAGCCTGCAATGCAGAAGATCGTGTGAGCGGCCGCAACGTACTGAAATTTGAATATGAATGCGAGGCAATAGATGTTGTCGAACTCTCTTTCTCTCTCTACCTGTGGAGAATATAGACTTAAGCTTTATGCTTCTGAGACGTCTCGAAAACCCGGCATGGAAGGTTTCCATTACCTGTACTGGTTCTCTGTCTGCTTGTCGTAACCATGTACAACATTCGTCCACGAGCTGGTGTACAGCGACCTCGCCGCTTGATGCGCACTCGTTGGCATGAGCT
Source organism: Smithsoniella earleae (assembly GCA_032356285.1). NCBI lineage: Eukaryota > Viridiplantae > Chlorophyta > Ulvophyceae > Smithsoniella > Smithsoniella earleae. Next base: position 22,793 of record JAULKQ010055155.1, on the reverse strand, counting down.
TCTAATACGCTCCGCAGGGTTTGGACATCTGAGGCTGAGAGTCCAACCACACTCACGAGCTGTACCCGGACGGGAGCATGTGGGTATTGCTCAGGAAATCTGCAGAATCAGGTCTTGAAAAAATAGCTCAAAACATACTCACATGCTTGAAAATCATATCAATCAACATCATATTTCACAACGTTCTTCTGTCTATAGCACAAGAATGCACTGTTGACAAAGGCAGCTCTCTAGTCAATCCCTGAAGCTGCCACTGAGGGTCTATAGAAGCGGGTTCTACAATTTAGCAAATCTCTACTCGCGTGTGAGTTTCAGACAACCCTCGAATATTGATCCGGTGTCAACCTGCGCCCGTTCAGGACAACAGGTACAAAGTGTGGTATCGAACCTAGCTTCTAGTGATACAGCCACGTCATTTAAATCTGATCCGCCTGGATGTGGTATACACCTGCAAGTTTAATTCCTTGACCTTGACACGGGCTTGCTGCATAGTACTAGACACATGATTTTCTCGCCTCTACCCCGACACATTCAGGCTGCCGTGCAAGAGTTTTCACGCACTTGACTCGACAACCCATACCATCCTCGAGAATACTGTAAAGATCTCCAAAAATAGCTTCAAGGACTTGCAGTTCATCGCTCAGCTGGCCATCCGGGAGTCCAAGATTCACTGGTTGAGTCTTTGCTTTGGGATTTTTCTTGCGTTTTCCACCCTTCTTCCGTGCCATGCTCGCGGCATTTTAAATTAGAACAAATTTTCGAATAAATATACTTTCTTCCATTGTACCGCGCGCCCTAGACTGGCGTCGTAGCCTTGTCTGGTATACGAACAGGTAACTCCTCACCTTGTGAGCGCAAACAAAATAGAAAGGAAACAATTGATGCCGAAAAAAATTGATTGAAGCCAGACTAATGGATAATATCCTGGACTGGTAAATCTACGAGTCAACTCGTCCACGGATAGGTACAAGCCTTCTGCGTTACGCTGACCATGTTGTACATAACATAATATGGTTATGCAGATAAGAGATATCGGGGCTCTCTGTGCAGTGTCCTATTAAAAAGGTGTTTTATTTTCGCGACTTACCGTGGGTGCTACAATCCCAAGGGGTTAGAGTCAAATACTAAACACACTGCAATCGCATTTTATCTCATGCAATGGTGTCAACACATTGAGATTGCGTCGAGAGGAAAGTGAACAACAAAATTTGAAACCTTGGTTAGCTTACGCATTTACTCGTCTGGGAGCACTGATGACGAGACAAGAGTGATTTGCAGTGACCGATACCGCGGTATTTCAAACCGGCCGTTGTTTGAGTTCCAACAAATTTCCAACAAACAGTCGAATCAGCTGATTGTTGCTTGTTTACACTTGATCCTTACCAATCGTGCTGATCTCGTGGAGAGGTGATATTTTAGATTGGCATGGCACCGTCCAGTCATATCCATACCCCGTGACGCGACAGGACGGCTTCAACCTGACAAAGTGCATACGTATCCCGAGATATATTTAATTAGACATCCTGAGAAAAATAAATTTGGAACGAGGGCAGGTTAGAAATATGAGAGTTAACACACCTCGCACCATCGTCATCAATGTCTGACATGTGTACAGGCAAGCAAAACTCTAAATAGAACATAAATACAGAGATACGCTGTGACTATCAAGTCCAAAATTTCTTTTTGACCACTCGAGTATTCAGTTAGACCCGGTGGTTACGATTGAAGTCAACGACTTTGCCATCGCTGCAGCAATTCAGCTGCCCCGGGTCCATGTATACCTTCCCGATGGACTCCATAGACTTTCACACATTGGTAAGACTTCCATGTCGCTGAGGTACACCGTCGCACTTCGCTGATACGAAGTAAGGGCCACTGAGCGTTAGTGGCGGTTGACTCAGACGCGCACTCTCAGCAGCCTGAGCGTTCCTCTCAGCCATTTGTGATGTGACCTTGCACAACGGGGAAAATATTTTGAAAAAAATTCGTAATTGTCTTGTATCTTCGCCCACAAATTCCTGTGAGCCCGTGGATTGTTTCCCGAAGCATTGTTGCGGTCGGAATCAAATCTTGAGGAACATGATGTAATGCTGAGGAACATGGAATATAGCGCTCGAAATTCGCCGAAGTGAGAACTGAAAAGGATTTACTTGAATCACAATTAGCAAGAATAATGTGTACGAAATCTCGTACACATTATTCTGGAAGTGTCAGGTTTGATGGTTGGCCTGGCTAAGCTTTTGTTTGCCTTCGATTAGGACAGTGAACCTAAGAAGTCTAGTCTACAGTAGATAGGATGAAGTCGATGAATTGGGTCTTTTGTCCAAATGAGTCCTTACTACACGCAGGTGCGTAAAGGTACTTCTGAGTGAACATGTTTATCACTGTTCTACTCACTCGGTGCTAGTTCAACAGCTTCGTTGGAAGAATATTGTCTCAAATCTTCCATATTTTCAGGCTTCATCTTCTGGTGCTGGTGATACTCGTGACATTAAGCGCAGTACTGGTGGTCGCTCGCCAAGGGAGGACGACAACCTTCTGTAGTGAAACTGCAGGGTATCCCCGTATGATAGCATCGGCTCTTTTAATAAGCTGTATAGTTAAAATAATGGCATCCCGTCACTCCTGAATTATTTGTCTATATTTTTGGTACACGTACCTCGTAACGCAGAGACCCTAGCAGTCCCTTGTGAAACTCCAAATACAATGCAACTTGTCGTATTAGTATTCTCTGTAACATTTCCTGCAATCGGCCAGCTGGCAGCATCGTTTCTGGTCCATGGCGCAGTATTCTCCGTGCAGGGAACAATAACGTATCCCATCCAAGGAGGAATTCGACACCTTGCATTTCAGGGTGCAGCCGCGGTATGCTCTTAACAGAAACCTGAATATGAAAAAGCTCTTTACAGTTACCTCAAAGCTGTGATGCACAGGTACTATGGATAGTATCGATCTGCTGCTGCTGCCTTTGTTTGTGGCAGGAGTTCGAGTTTCTACATGCACCTGCGCTGCATGCAGCCTGGGTTTTAGCTCTCATTTGCGGAGTTTTTGTGATTACAGCGCACTTGGTGCATCGTGATGTACTTCACGGCCAGGTTTTAAGGAAAGAGGTAGTAGCGGGCATCATCGCCTTTTTAGGAGTGCTTCTTTCAGGCACTGGCTCAGCTCTAGTATTCATGATGGGTGAAACAGAAAGAAATGCAATGGCGCATGTCAGGACTGAAGCAGAGCAGCTATGGCCGAATGATCCTTACTCCTCCCACATCCATCTGTACACTGACAGCACTGAGAGGGAGTATTACATGCGATTAATACAAGCATGTCTTGCGGTAGTTTGTGTCACGACAGCCTGCATGAGCGCCTATGGAGCATGTGGCTATGTTCTCCACCATGCATCGACAGCACGCCAGAGCACCTGGGCATTCTTCCAGCCGTTCAGGGTAAGTCCATGCCCTTAACCTGGATTTTACCACCAAACAGTGGTCCTAGTATCAATATGACACATGTACCACATCCCTGTTGTGAGTAGCTGTCAGAGGCACTTGGAATTATGGGATGGGACACTGAGGGACTAGACGCAGTCAAAGCAGTGTTCTTGTCTATGATTATGGCCACAATGTAGGTGTTGCTGCGTGCATTCAGGTAGAATAGTTACCTTCAAATATCCATCAATGAACAAACCCGTACGCTCAGTATCAACACACGCTTGTTTCTCCTGTATATTCTTCCTGCATCATGAATTCAGGGACAAACACGAATTGATTGTACTTCGATTGCCGAAAACGATTCCCTACCCGCCCTGGTTTGCAGATTCATCTGTAGACTTGAAAGAAGCCCAGGGTGGTACAGTATACATGAACCTAGAGCGCATGGCTGTTGTAACCCAAGCAGAAGCAGAAGACCTCATTGAGCTCTGCCTACGTCTATGGCATTTACCTAATGTAACAGCTAGCTACAACCAGTCGCATGGAACTGAACCTTTGAAACAAGATTAGCTCATGCAGGGAGGTGCAGCCTTTATAGCTGTCCAGTTTCTCTCCTGGACCCTATTCACTGCTATCATTGCAGGCCTCTTGGGGCACACTATTGTAGCCATTTCAAAGGGAATAATTCTCCCCCTTTCACGATGGCCACTAGCTATGGGGATGTTCCTTTCACCGGTACTGCTTGCTGCTTCTGCCCTAGTATTCAAGGAAAGGGCTCACAGCAAGTCTACAAGGCGAGAACAGAGCGTTCTGTCCGTTTATAATAGGTATGAACATGCTTCCCGAGCCATTCCAGAGCACCTGAGGTCCACCACACCGTGTACAAAAACCACGTGGATTAACCACATCAGTAAACCCATCCTGAAACACAATATTGCATGTACTGTATAAGGTGAATTATCAATGATTGGCTGATCTCAAGGTGCATGCAATTGCAAAGGTATAACAACATGTCATGTGTATGAAGAGGGCATATTAAGTTCCAAGACCCCCACCTTGCATACCAATTTGTGGCAAGCCCAAGCGGGGTCTGTGTTGTGAAGCTGCCAGGGTACTGTAATATAATAACAGTGATTACCGTAGACAATACCAGATAGTAGAGAACTGCCAGTCCTCTTCTGTCTGTGCTCATCACTCCCTTATTAGGGAGCCGACGCATACCCGACCGACGGCCCAGGCCGCTAGGCCCCTGGTAACCACTCATGCTGATTTACATCTACCCACGTTATCTCTGATGCAATGATGTGCTTGGTCTTTCTCACACAACCAATCTGTATTGAATAATATATTAAGAAGCTGCTCACAAGTCGTAACATGCGAGTATACCCCTACTGAGGCCCCAATGCAACGAAGGGCTGTGAGCCGGGTGTGTGACAGCTCCAATGTAACAGAGTGCCACGGGGATAATCAGGGATCCCTAGGGTATATTTACCACCAGAAAAGAAACCTTTAAAACTCTATCTATTACAATGTTCAGCAATCAAAGATACACCATCAACTGAAACAGATGGTTTCAGGTTACTAGAGATTGACTGTATGCTCATGTCGTGGCCCCCTGCAAGATCATTGTGTCTGCTGTAGAAGACTGTGCACACGGACAGATGTCCTCGTATATTAATTGCTTAATCAACTTTGCTATCACAGTCCTGTTCCTTTCAATAATGTGTTCGTAGCCCCTGAGCTATATGCAAGATTTGGCCTCAACGATTGCAGTATTCAGATTGGAAGTTGCCTTGTGCTATCATAGCCCAATATGATAACAAGGGAGATGGAGGGTTGAAGTTTTTCCTGACTACTGTTTCTCTTGTTCACATCTACTTGGAAATCATGCCTGGTTGAACAAGACTCTATAATATCATCTGTCAACCTTTTGCGTTGGCACCGATACACTGTGCTTTTGGCATGCGGTAATAACAAAAAACCTACATTATCAAGACCCAATGAACATGCCACAGGGTCACCCTTGTTCTGTGGGTTGTTCTTACTGAACAGAGTTCTAGTGATGGATATGCAGACTGGTGTGCAGATTGATGGTGTTGTCGAGCATGTACTTGCAATCGCACTTGTATGTCCTGACACTCGTTGCCCCATTCTTGGCCTTTCCAGGTGCATGGCTTCAAGTAGCGGGTGTCCAGGCTGCTTTGCATACGATTTACTTTGTAGCTACGTCAAGAGGGGCCCCATCTGTGTCAGGGTGTCGCTCTTGGCCTGCGCTGAGAGCCTGGATGCGTTCATATGCAGGCCCTGTCCTGGAATGGTGGATGAAGGAGTGCAAGGTACCTCCTCTAACCCACCGAGAATGATCGCGCAATGTACAAACTCGCACACCACGACTGCTCGAGTGAAACAAACCGAAAAGTCCACATCCACTCAATTATATACTCCATGCCGTGCAGAACAGTGCAGTGTAGTTGTGACCCTGTTGAAATGTCTCGATTGCTGTCAAGCCGAGTGAGATTAACACTTTATATTCACTCAGCTTATTCTCTTGAGAACAATACCGTTCAAAAGCAGTATATAGAGCACTGTCATTTCTGGATTGGGCCAAAAAATGCCCACAGTCCCACTTGTTCATGGGAAAAATTGCCGGCCCAACATATTTCTTAGCCCGTGCCCAAAAAGTGAGTTCCCGGGCCATTCATTTCACCACTGCAAGCTTTGTTCTGTCCCAAGCGTCAGCTTAAGTGCCTCCAGGGCAAAATGTTTAGTCAAGAATTTGTTACAGACTTATTTTTTCGTCACAAGTATCTTTCAGTTGTGATCCACACAGCTATTCATCGCAGTGCACCGTTTCTCAATAAAATGCCTTATTATTTAAGATACGAGCAATTCCCCTGCGAGAGAGAATAATGTGTGCTTGGGTGTACGTGGTCACCATAGTGAAGCCCAGATAGCCACAAATCAGTGCTCCGATCTGCCACACCACCCCTGCACACTCCTATGAATAGGAGCCAGTATTGCCAGGCCCCTGTTAACCACTCGTACAAATACTATGGCTTTTGTACCTGAGTACTCAGGTCTTCTCAAGAGGTACTTCCCTTGTCCAGATATGGCCATATTCACTGGTGGCAATAGTGAGCTGAAGGCGACGATCGCAGTTCTGCCTCAAAATGAATATAAATTGCAATTTTTTGTACGAATCTGCAGAAATCCTTGCCATCTCTTGTTACATAGATTAAATGCAGCTTGTCAGCGGTAGCACAAAACGTGCCTATAGGCGAAGCCATCTTTCGATGAAATGCCCTGCCGGACATTTTCATATACCCTGTCCTTGTCCCTCTTGCTGTTTTTTTCCTTAGGAAATGAATCTTTTTTGTCCGACTCAGGAGGGTATTGCACCTTACCTATTGATATAATACAGTACTGTTACTGCGCAACATACTTCTACGTCAATGAGGTAGTTCCTTGCCTATTTTCATAGTGGATAGGCATGTTTGAATTTGCGCAATTCGGCCAGGGTTCATTTGACCTGTTGAATTTTATCAGGGTGACAATGATAACCAAAACCATCATTATATTTGTATACATACAAGGTTGTTCTGTGGATGGAAGCAGGAATCAATGGGTCAAACCCCCGCGATGCATTGACAAAATGGAGAATAATCAAGGTGGGCCAAAATAGTACATGTGTCACTGTAATACACGTACAGTCAAACTCCAATCAATCAAATAAGTGTCTGAGACGCTTTTGGTGGAACAAGGTTTTGATGAACCGAGTGATTGATCGTTTCAGGGCCCAAGGAAGTGAGGTATGGACGTTTTGGAATAGAAGTTTCGCTTACTTAGCTGTGTGTAAGTATAGTTGTGCAGTTTTGGTCAAAATTAACAGTGACTCAACTCAATTAATCAATCAACTCAAGATGGTTCCAGAATCAATCAATTTACATTTGCAAAGGAAGTTACCAAGTGGTAATTATAGCGAGCTTGCATGTTTTTGCTCCTCGATTCTGCCATTTCTGTGCACACTCATCCCGTGAGGCAGCCTGTGGAGGCTTCGCACAAGGGAACTGAACATTCGACAGTATGCATGCTGAAATAGCGGGGCCCAAATAAAGGGATGCGTTTGCAATGGGAATATGAACAAGATTTGTCAGGGTCCTTTGATCAGACGGATGTTGGAGTAATCCATGCTTCGACTTGTGCATTGGGATTTGACTGTCATTGCATTGCAAACAGAGTCACAATCATTAGAAGGCTTACGAATATTCATGGTTTTTCACAGGCTTCCATTTGTTATGATGCACAGGTTCTTTGTAGATGAGAGAATGAAGTAGCAGCAGTTGTTGGAGTACATCCTGGATTGGAATGGACTGCCACTCCCCATCCATCCATGTGACTCTAGTAGGAATATCTACCCTCATTATCTCAAGATAAATAGCATGCTTAACGCCATGCATGCACACTTTAATTTTAAGGCTTGGGGGACAAGATAAAATAGGTGAAACTTTCGAAAAGTTTTCTCCGACAATCCATATTCACAAAATTCCACTTCGTTCAACAAGCAAGTGAGGAATTTGGACAGGCAAAGAGCCTAAAGAGGCGAGCTTTCAGCAATTCTAGCTGCCCAGGGTTGATCTGTTGAGACCTGTTGAGACACCTCCACAGAGAGATTCCCTTCGTGTCACCTCTATCGTAGCTGAAACCGAGAGACAGAGTTTACATGAACAAGGTTTTTGGCGATCTTCATGATCACCAATGCGTCAGGGCAACCCGAAAAGGAACGTTGTTGTGAAGTGTTTCGGCATGCTTGATCGAACACCGCCATCCCAATTTGTCATTAATTTTTCTGACCATATGGCGCATTGTGTATTGCTCGAACTTCAGGAAATCTGTGCATTTGGAGCAGGTGTTTGATTCTCATGTGTGGGTGCTCATATAGATTGTATCCAAGCTGCTTCATCTTTACTGCTAGCCAGCAAAGTAGCAAAGGTGTTCGGTATTGATATGGAAAGCAATCGCTGAGTAAACCCATCTCGCCCCTTTACATTGGACCCATGATCTGTAGTAAATTCTTTATCAAAGGATCAAGTAGAAGTCAAATGCTTCAAGCCCTGCTCATGATCATTGGGCACAAGCATGGTCTACACGGAGAAGCAACAAGCTCCTAACTGTCAATCTGCAAGCTGTAGAATTTCAAAACCCGGCTAACAACCCATTTCACCTGGGAGGACACGTAAAACCTGAAAGCCACCGTAGTATGAAATGCTGAGTTTCTTGTACCGTAAGCTTTGCCTTACTTCCGTTGTACAAGGCTTTTCAGTCTTTCAAACAGATTTTTTTGTTCAATCATCCATTGTGCCTAATGTTCCAGGTTGTTAAGACTTTTCCTGGCCAGCTGGATGCCAAGGCGAAGTACATATTTGGTTATATGCCACATGGAATGATGCCGTTGGGAAGCGTCTACTTCCCGCTGCTGAAAAGGTGGCCTGAGGAGTTTCCGGGCATTGACCCTGTTGTCCTGACTGCTACAGTTGTCCATTGCGTGCCATTCCTCCGGGACATGCTCCACTGGCTTGGAGGCCGTGAGGTGTGCTCCTGTTATGGTGGAATTACCTCCTGTGTTATTCAAGACTGGAATTGTAAGTGCAAGTAACAAGTTTTCAGCAGGGCAAGGTGGAGTGTGTTTCAGCTGAAAACAATTCCTACAACATGCTCAAAACCACCTTCAGTTTTGTAGAATGTTGCTGATCTGAGTGATCTGAGTGAGATCGAACCATGTGGTTAGTTGATCATTGCCCCCCTGACACAATGTTCGTAAGGAGACGGGGCACGTCAAGATATGATGCAGCTGTGTTTTGTTGAAAATACTTGTAGCGTGGGAGGCAGAAGAGAACACTTCACAGAGATTTCTGCTGGTGCAGATCACGCAGACGAGCTTCCGAAACGCTCTAGAAACAGCCCGGCATGTAACTATTTGTCCAGGCGGTCAGGCCGAACTGGTGTACTGCAGTGACGTGTTCTCGTCCAGTCATCCGTGCGTGCACCTCTGCGCTCGCCACAGGGGCTTCTGCCGGCTGGCAGTGGAGTATAACGCCGCCGTTGTGCCGGTGCTCAACTATGGCGAAGTCTACCACCTCCGGAATGCGATCTCATGGAAGTGGCTTCAAACTATCACCTATAAGTGGATCGGCTTCCCTATACCGTACCTGCTGCTGGGATACTGGTTCACGCCCCTTGGTCAACGCTCCCCTAGCAGGTGCTTCTCTTCCAGCTGTGGGTACCAGGCTCAGCCCCAGGTTGACTCGACATTCTTTCCCAGTAGGCACAATCTCTGGTTGCATGAATCCACTTCCATGGGTCCACCGTTCATCACCAACTGCTCAGAAGGCATGTTGAAGATGACCTCAGTGCCGCCACACCCCCATCGCTGTAAGTGCACGTGGTGTTCAGGTTTTTTATCGGAGCTCCTGTGTGGCCTAACGAAGATCTTGCTGGCGAGGAGGCTGTGAAGGACTTGCACAAGCGGTTCTACACTGCAGTGAGGGACCTGTGGAACGAAACTAAGCACTCTGCTCCGGAGTACTGCCATCACAATCTTACATTTGACTGTGAGATTTAGCACCAGATTCCCAGTGTCTGTGGTAAAGTTTGGTGCTGTTTAATTAATAATTGCTTCATAGCGGATGCTCAGCTGACAGCTTGGTTGAGGTCATGTTTCCACCAGTGTCTGTTGGTTTACTCAGATGAGCATCTTAACTTGAAATGAGGATGCCGCAGTGTAATGCTTGCTTGTGTTTCCTTTAGGTTCCCGACTTCCAAACCATGAGCGTTGAATTCCATCTTACTGAGTATTGTTTGGCCATAGAACAGGTAGTGAAGGGGTGGACAACGTTTTATAGGTGTCGCTTAGTTATCTGAAAAAAAATAGCACCTGAGTATAATAATTGTGAGATCATGCACGGTATGTTCAGAGAGAGTTGACTCGCTCTGGCGCTAGAAGTATTGGTAGATGCTACAGTGAAAACTCGATGAGTCGACTGGGGTAGGAGTCCATGAAAAAACAGTCGACTCGGCGAAGAGTCGGGTTACCGAATCACAGTCAGAATAGATACGAGCAATGTATTTAGTCCTTTTTTTTTATTTTCAGTATTCGGAGACAGTGTGAAAATTAATGCAGGTAAAAGAGCACTAACCGTGATGCTAGGATCTTACAGACTATGTAGTCAACATTATTTACGAGCAATACAATTGAATTGTCATGTCAAGTGAATCCCTTGGCGCTGGTATGGGAGATGGCTCAGATTGAGAGCCCTTAGTTAAAAAAAACACGAAGTTTCACGCTTAATCTTCCGACAGCCAGTCAGGAGATAGCCGGAAATGCGAAGCACCCTAGAGCTGGGTGCCATTCTCGGGCTCCCCCTCAACTTATACAACTCGACAGCACAGATACGTTAACAGTCGCCTTGTCGCACACTGAAGAGACTTGACTGCGATCTCTTTTTCTTAACGCTAGTCAACATGCTGATCATCAACATCCTTCCCGAGACAGACTCCACTTGTTCCGTTTGGCAACCCTTTTGTTGATCCACTTTTCGATTGACTTCAAAGTTCGCACAGAATGTCTCACGGTATTGATGACAAGTGTAACTTAGCTTCTTTACATGTGTTGCCAGCCAAACGATTTGGAAACCCTTCAACTCCACAAGTTTGCCTTCTGCTCAGTGCTTGAATCAGCATAACAGCTGTAAAATTGATATCAAGTTGAAAATGAGATAATTTGACCCTTTGAGAACGAATAGATGGCTCTCACTAACCTTTTTTCACTCACTCGCTGAATGTCAATGTTATTTGACAGCACACACGCCTGCGGAAAGCTTCGACTCGGCGGATCTCGTGCAAGGGCGCTTTCGGGTTAACAAGTCAGGATTTGTATGCATCGTACACTTTTTCAGACACAGAGTCGACTGGCCGAAGTTTTAGGTTTCTGTTTATCGGGTCTCCAATGTACTTTGGACTACTCTACGTATTACCTGAGCATTTTTGTACTGGAGTACTGTTATTGAGGAGATAGAAGCCTCATCCTGTGTCGCATTTTGCAGCAAAGCAAGACAAGTTGTACATCCTTTTCGTGCCACTCTGCGTCTTAACCAATGTTATGCAAGCTGGTAGAGAACAATACTGTTAACATGACAGCACAAATAAAAAGAACACTCGTAGCATTGCTCTCCCTAATCGTGGTGCCGTAATTAAGCTAGACGTTTCCCTGCACCAGGACACTGTAACAAAGGACTTGAAAATGAAGGCATTTACTTCATAGTTAGATACATAGAATACTCGAGCTAAGAGCTGGCTACATCACGTATTAGAGGAAATTCATGTATTTCCAACGTTTGAGTCCCCATCGAAGAGAACGTATGATAGTTCACGCAAACATCGTGCAACGACGGCATGCTGGTTGCGTGTCGGCCAGTCAACAGTACTTCGATGACACTGTGCGTGAATTTGTTTCAATTGTGTTGTTAATTAAAAGACGCGGAAGTTACATGAGAACATAGCACCATAATGTGTACCCATCCGCAGTCGCAGTACCGGTGATAGCTCGCTCAGTGTGCCATTGGCTCTAGCTCAGTTTCTCCGTTGGGGACAAATTGCATTCCTTGATTAGGTACATCGTTTTCGTACCCGCAAAGATGTGACACCAAGGTATAATGTACGTGCACGAAAGACCCGGTTACGCCCTCGCGAGGCAGCTGCTCAGGATACCTAGTACTTCTCCATGGTGAAAATATATGATATCGATAATTACCGAGAAAGAACCCGCTGAAGTATACGTGAGGGAAACAAAGACACGCCCTTCACATTCTTATCCAAAGTAACCGATTTCCATGGGCTGCTTTGTGCACGGGATAAGAGCTCTCGTGGATTTCCTGTCTTACTCTATTGTGCACAATGGATTCTGAAGGATAATGTACCTCGGAAATAAGCTTCCGAGTGGCAAGTCACATCACTTGACTTCAAGTGGCGATGAGTGTGCATGGTATCGGATTCGCCAGCTCTCACCCCCGCTCTCGCGCTGTCCAGTTCATTGAATTCGGTAAGATGTGCGCATTGATAACACTAGGTCACTCTGCACGTATCCCCTGTCCGGCTGCAGGGCCATTCTGCCGTCAAATGGGAACATTTCACCAGTGCTTGTTGTTTTCAATACGAGTGCACAATGTGGCACCTCCTAGCACAGCCACAAGCCAGATATCGTGGAAATGCTTCTTCTTATCAAAAAAATTACACCACCCAGAATCTGGCTGTCCCTCCTAACCGTAGACGAGTACGAGAATATAGAATTACCTCTCTCAAACTTCGCTGCAACGCAAAACCCGAGGGGGAGACATGTAGTTCAATAGGTGCAAGTCTTACGGAGTCAGAAGAGCAGGGGTTAGCCCAGTTTCGCACAAAGTATTCAATGTTGGTGCGGCACTGTGGGGCTTTCTGACGGTGTTTCGGCAAATTTAGCGAGCAATTCACGATGGACTTCTTTCAGTCTGATGATGAACTGTTTTTGGCAGCGGTGGGAGTTCTAAAAGAAGCCGCGAATGGTGTGAAGCCTGCGAACGAAGTCGTTGAGGGTGCCATGGTGTACTTGGATACTGGAGCTTTCAACGGAACGCTGCCAGCAGACTTCATGGAAGAATTCGATTCTGTCAAAAAGGTAGTGCATAGGGTCGTTTTCTCAACCATCCTTCCCTTCAAGTCCTTGCGATACCTGCCATCCATCATCAAGGTTAGCATCCAAGCTCTTGTGATGACAGGCCTGGAGAAGGGTAGAGAGTACAATGAATACGATTCATTTGTTTACCTGCACGTTTTATTATGTTTATGGCTTCATTTTCATCTTACAACAGTATTTGATCTGCCTGAACCCTGTCATTGTACACTTATTTTCTGCAGGAAGAGTTTCAGTATTCGCAGGGGACTAACGTCACACTTGTCACCCCCCTCGGTCCAATAAAGATGATTCTCAGAGGAAGTTGTAGTGCGACTGCTGCAAAAGAGGTTGAGTCTACTTTTAGCTCTATGACTGTCAACTTGCTTGGCATGAAAGTGACAGAAGCCAATACTACTGGTAAACCTAGGAAGTTCAAGTTCGTGTTGTGTAAGGATGGACTCACTGTTGCACGGTCCATTCAAGGTCTGCTGCTTTGTGTTCAGAAGGACAAAGTTAAGACACGGCCTTGGAAGCCAGATTTCCTGGCTACAAAACTGTGAAGTAGCTATAGGCACTCGACTGGGCATTCCACGGTAGTTTAGACTTTTCTTGTTTGAGTGTATTTTTGTCTTGATAATTTAAACTACAACAACGCGTTCACCTGAACGTATGTGAGATTTTCGCACGCCATCTGAATTTGATTGCTGCAGTAGCGCGCTTTCGTCTTCGGCAGGTGCAGTGTATTCGCATTCCTGAAAAGCGTTAACTTGAACATCTAATATACACGCTCCAGGTAACTACTTTTCGGAATATTTCACTTACTAGATGGATTGGTGGAGAGGAGAAATAGTCTAATGGTACAGCATTCAACACTATTTTTAAGGTGTCGATCTCGCAGGAAATGCTATGTTCGAGAGCAGGAAAATTAATCAGAATAATTGAATTATTGTTCACTTCCGAGGAAGTGCTGATCGTAGCAGGGGTAATGGACCCGTGAATGATTTCATCGAGAGCTGGGTACATCAATGTTGGATCTCTGTACTGTTGACAAGCAGGAACTCGTCTGGAACATTCTATCAAAGAAAGGTTCACGTTGAAGCTTTTGGATATGATGTAGGGTAACGGAGCACCTGTATGTGGAAAATCGTCTGCGAAGAAGACTCTCTGTTCGACTAGCTACTTCCCAGTGCTTCAGGTAGGTGTTGTAGTACTCTAGCTAATAATGTCCCATGCATGATAGTTCTGCGATTAATCCTTCCTAAAATTTTGTTGCCAGAACACTCAATCTACTACAGTATCAATACAAATGCACCATAATGAGGTCGACCTGACCCCCACTCCAACCCTGGCATTTTCAATAGATGAATTCGCACAGGCGTCCGGTATGCAAGTCGTGCTGCCATATTCCATCCGTAGCTGTACACCTCTACGAAAGCGCAGGGTCGACACCACAAACAAGGATCGGGACAGCACTTTCATGTTTGACTGTTGGTATTCTGATGACTTATACACAGTGGGCATAGTATCCCGGGTCTGAGCTACTCAACGTACTGGTTCATGTGATGGAAAACATGGCATTCAAAGTGTTTGAGGCTTTGATGTTGACATCATATCGTTGATAGACATATTGTGATTGGAATGTGTGAAAGCAGAATTTGATGAGCGTCCCATGGTGGTCCAAATCAGACGATTTCGCAGTGGATTCTCGTCCGAGTCAGCTTGTACTACGCAGAAACAGTGCAAGTTTCAACGGACCTGTACACTCATACAGCTGCAAAGAGCTCGACTGGCACATCTCGCACCCGTTCCAAGATATTCTATCTCAAACTTACGTTATAGAGTGCAAGTGAGACTGGTATTGTGGCGATTACCGTGAATATTGAAGTTTTAAACGGGGTGCGTCTTGATGGCCACGTAACATCGTGATACGCAAACGTTGAACGCCTGCTGCATCGCTCCAAGCAATGGCAGCCATGGCGCCAAATTCAGGGCAAGCATTTTAGTTATCCAGCGTTTGGCCTCAAACCTAATCGCCGATGCACGCGAGACAAGTTGAAAATATTTAGTGCGTCGAATAGCCCTGGACACGGGATAAAATGCGCGCCAGCTTGAAAGTGACTTATGCAGTGGTCACCTGCATATTGACCGGGGGTGTCGACTTTACCAGTTTTCTTGGTGTGTATCTAAGAATCCGGCTGCTCAATAGCAGCCCACGCAATCAAGCAGACTTTATAATGTTCAAGACCTCCTCTGGTGCTGTTGATTTCTGAGGTTCGCGTGCTTGGAAGTCAGGCTGCGTTGAATCAGTATAAGAAGTGAACAAAGTGAACCAAGAGTCACCTTTTGAGAGTCAAGGAAACGAAACACAGTTGCTGGTATGCATGCCAGTCTACAAGAGCTATGCTACATCTACCCAAGGTGCCATGTGATCAATCATGCCAGTACCATCCATGCGAAGAGGTCGAAGATGCTTCCATCTCAAATGGTCACAATGACAAGTATTCGTAGTGATTGAACCCCAAAGCAATTTCACAATTCAGCTGTTAAAAAGTACTGCCATCCTCCACCAGGCAATGCTCTAACTACCTTTGTTCAAAGCCGTAAATGCGATTAGTGGACTTGCAAGAACAGCTGGAACCCTCAAGGCATGTGGTTGTATTTTAACAGTTCAAAATTCTTTCAACAATTTATCAAGATTGGGTAAGACTCTAAAAACCTGAGCTGTGGATGAGCCTTTCAATTGCAAGTTAGACCAAAGCATGTTCCAACAACCTGAGTTGGGTGATTAACTTGTCTTTAACTGTTTTGACACGGCCAAACTTTCATTTACAATTTAAAATTTTTCTTCTAGTCCATTTTGCCAACTCTGAAGAAATTTCTGACTTGTAATCACTACTTACTCATAAAAAAGGAGTAAAATGCTGACATTTGTGAGAAGAAATGAGCTCTTTTGCAGCTAAAATAGCAATCAGATGGAACATCCAACAAGTTAACTCCAAGCTACCATTGTTAATTCAGATAAGTTGAATCAATGCTTGAGCAGCACGCCGGGCGTTTTACCAATAAATGTTGCAGCTTTCCTGGTACACAGCGCTAGAGAAACTGCCTCTGGTAATATTGGCTTGGGCATTATTAGCACAATTTGCAAGATGCTCTACATGGGCGAACTTGAGTGTCAAGGCCACCATTACCTGCATCAGGAATACAGTCTCCTAACTCACCCCGTGTGTAGTCTACTAGCCATAAAACTTTGCCACATAGAGCTTGCACATATGGATTGACTTTTTAAAGACAGAATAGTGCTTTTTTGAGTTGGAAATCAGGACATACATGGCATCTGTTGACAATATTTCACGCTTGATTCGACCAGGACAGCTCCCTACCCTTTACTTGGTCATGATTTGACAATATTGAACCTTTCTCTGTGGGCACATAGCGTATCCAAGGTTCAGTTGCCGGGCTCGAAGTTCCCAGAAGCTCTGCAAGGTATGTGAAGCACAAGCACTCTTACCGTACATGATGCATGTGTTTGTCAGATGCCTGCCTCAGCTTAGTTGCCTTAGAAGTGCCGACAGGTTTCCTGCTTGGGTGAATGCTTCACATTTAACTTCTGAGTGACCTGCACGTACTAGGTGCAAAGCTGTGTGTATTGAAGCAGAATTACGCTAGCAACTTTTTTCACTTTGTTGCTGATAGTAATGTGGGAAGTACCTCGCACGCGTGCACTTTGTGTTCATGAGAGGTGAGCGAAGTTGCGAAACAACGGTGAAGTTTAAGAAAGCCATTGCTTCATCCGGGTAGCAATCTAGCGATCTGAATTCTCCAACGCGCACAAGATGTACCCTGTGGACAACAAAGTGAAGTGAGAAGGGCTGATAGAACCGCTAAGTATGGCCCGTTTCTTGTTAGGTGAAAACTTCGTATGACTGATATCCACTCGGTATCTTCGGATGCCTACCAGCTCCCATTTCGAAGCACAAGGTAGATGCCTGCTACCTTGTTCACTGTACAGAAACTACCCTACCGCGAGATCTATTTGAAATAGACCAAATTTTCAATTATAAATGAAATCGTGTCCCAGGTTAAATTGTAATGCAAACCGAGTCTTGTTTGTTGTGTTCGTTCAACGGGAATACCAACTGATGGGAGTGTCATTAACAGGGTAACTTCGAGTTCACGCTACAACTAGGTTAACGGTCAGTAATATTTACAGAGCAACCTACATGTTCACACAGCGATGGCATTTTTGTCCTCGTTGTATCCTCCTTGCACGTATCCAACGATGAGACCATGAAATTACCTAGGGTGTTTCTACTCTGCTACCCAGCAGCCCAGCCTAGAAACATACAAAAGAATCTAAATCGCCATCTTTTCATGCAGAGATGTCACTTGTAGAGCAGGAAAGCTTGTGGTTCTGTCCTATTGACGATGTTGCCCTTATAAAATGAATCAGATCGAACTGCTAAGCACGTATATCTTCTGCTTTCGTGGATTTTTTCGTCCATGACATCCCAGCGGAAGATGCAAGTAGAAAAGAAGCAACAGTTTCGGTAGCTAACCTCAACTTTCGAATTCATGCACTTGCTGAGGGTACCCGACTTACCTCCAAACAGTATTATCAGCTCAAACTAACACAGTCGTCCTGAGATTGTACCTTAATGTATGAGGGACAGGAAAGAATAGAGCAGCGTTCTTTGTGACCCGAAGATCGACCGACGCGTTGACGGAGACTTGACTCAACGGTGCTGGATACATGCAGTAACCGACGTGGATATGGTCTGCAGCTTAACTAAGTTGGTGAATTTTACATTCTTATCCATCCTCATACATGCCAATCAACGGAAGCTGAGGAAACGAGCGAGGTAGCAATTCATGCGGTCGTTCTTCTCGAGCTCTGGTGTGCACATCGCGATGCATCGTCATAGGAATTGAAGGGTGGCCTGAACCCATTTTGTGCGTCGTAACTCATTGCTCATGTTTAATTCTTGAATGCTGCGGAGTTTAGCACCAACAATCAAATCCCACAGGGCAAGTCAAGTGTTACTTTGCCACTAAGTTGTCACGCGCGAGGGTAGGTTCTGACGTTAGTGTAGGGGCAAACAGCAATTATTTCACGATAGATTGTACTCAATGAGCCATCCATCGGTTAATATACAGATAATTTTCTACTTTTAATGTTTTTTTGCCCTCTTTGTACTCTGAATGCTTCACAGGTTCCCGAGGAGTTCCCAATTTGGGCATGGATTGGAGCGCCATTGGTAGGCTTAGATGAACAATTGCATAGTTGAATATCAGCACTGGCTTTGTGGGAAACAACGTCAGTTGAAGAGGTAAGGGCTCATGCTCTGGACCCAAGGAAGTTCTCGACTTGACTCGAGAACCGGACTTTTCAACTGTTTTCAGAATGTTGAATGCCCGTAAAAATAGATCAAGATTCATGCAAGTTAGCAGGACACCCTTAAATAATTTGTCATTCTTGTGTTTCGGCATATGTGCATAGGAGAAGGCTGCTTTTTGGTTTTTTGTGGGGTTGCAAGCGTCCTCGAGGCGTTTCTTCGGAGCTGCAGCACTAGGCATGCGTCGCACCTCAAAGCATCTGGAATGTATTACCTATAGTAAAATATAATTCTGAATACTACTATTGATAGGGCCTTTCAGCATGGGGCCTTGACTAGCTCTCCATTCTGCGCTCTTGTGAATTTCAAATCGCAGCCCTTGAGGGAAATAGCTGTACTTACGCTGCAGTACTGAAAAATGCTAATTGCGCAGGCATTTGTTTTGCTAGATGCGTAATAGTGCACTTCCAGCTCAAGATGGGAGAGTTGGAAAGTCGCCGCAGCTCCGTACCGGCTGCCAGACGGTCACGGCATACGACGCTTTGCATTCCACGCTTGAACTACGCTCGGGAGCTTTGAAGCGCTCCCTTTTACAAGAACCTCGAAATTTCAGCAGCAGCAATGGTTCTGTAGAGGCCGAAGCTGGTTTACCCAGCCCTGCTGGCGTGTTCTTGTCTCAAGTAGAATCCGAAGACCAAAGTGACGGGGTCTCCAGTACAGTGCTTATCACCGTTGGCATATGTTTAATCGTTCTTGTCACTGTACTGTTAGTAGTTTCAATCGCATGGTTCTGGCGCAAGCGATTGAAGTTGCAAAGGCCGATGGAGGACGGCTCACAGTCATCAACCAGCGGCCTGGTCCCTATCACGCCCCATTCCCTTGCTAGCGGAGCAGATTCCAAAACTATGGTGATTGGGTCGCAGCATACGAAGCCTGCGACGATGAATCTGGGACATCCTAGTGACACGGGGACACAATCAGTATTCGATCGAAGAAATGAATTCAGTGACACTTCGTTGCAAGGAAACAGATTCCGAAGGTGTGCTTCGCAGCAAATGTTCTGATATGCTAACCACTCATTAATCAGTTATATCGTGTCATTATATCCAATTTCTTGCGAAGATAGCGCTGCCGCATCCTGTACAAAATCCAATACCATTTCACCACTGGGGCCCTTCATTGAAGCTCTGAACCAACATCTGCCATATGTAGCAAGTAGTTTGACACTATACATGATTCGAGCAAGCCAACAATGTGGTAACAGAGCTACTGAGTCACGACTTCGAGCTAGTCATCACACTTTTTAATCCCAACTATGCCAAGCTACACTTACAAATACTTTATATCGAAAAAAAGTTCAATTTTCATAGCTTCTCTACTGTTAGCAGTAGAAGCGTTTTGGGACAGATCGGAACACGTGCAATGCTATTGCACAGCTGCAGGGACATCCCGCCGTTAACGCGGACAATATCCGAACCAAGTCTCTCGGCAGCTGGTCGTGTTGCTGGAGCAGGCGCTTTGGGGGATCGTGGGGTTTCTTTACACGGGTCGGGAAACTTGGTATGGAGGGAGAGCCGAGATACCCAAATAGCGCAGAGCATGGTACGTGTCAACCTGCAGCCCCACTTGTCACACCCAGCAGTTAACTAGACGATACTGCACACAACGTAGTTTATCTGACCTGTTCGCTCATCCCTTCTCTAAATTGAGCGCGAGAAGAGAGGAATCGAGATTCGAGGAAGCGTTGACATTCGGAGTCACGGCTCACTATTCTCCACTAACTTCGGACAGCTAAGGACAAAGGACAACAAAGAATGGAATCCAAGGAATATTATTGCAGTCGTCGCGATAACGAGTCACAGTTTCAGAGTGCAGCATAGAAGTTGAGACAAAGCCAGTCATACGAAACGAACTTATTCTTGCGTCCATATTAGTGCACTTAAGGCGTTTTGTCACCAAAATATGCAGTCAGCTACGAGGTTCCCCGTTTGCATGATACCTATGACATAAGTTGACCAATGTCACGAGTCAACGTAAACTCGCATGGGAAGTGCACTGCAGTGGGAAGTGGCACGTGAATGACGACCCTCGTGTTCATGTAGCGGCTAATATCGCCTATTTCGTCCGCATCCTGTACCATAACAGAGGTATCTGGGGTTGTGTCGGCCAGGTTGCCTGTACGGCAGTCAACTATGAGAAGCGGGAACATATCTCAGGCTCTGGACACAGACATTGACGTCTGGAGGCTTCCGCACGATGCTGGCTCGACGTCTATGCTGTCGGCATTGCTGCGGGACGCTGTTGATGACAAAGATCGGGCTGAGAGCGCGATTTTGGCAGCCGTAAAGTCTGAAGCTGTGCTCAAGGGACAGTTTATGCTAGTCTCGCAGCTACCGAGGAGCCTGTGCGGCACCCCGAATGCGTGCACCATACTGCGTCTAGCCAAGCAGGCTGTCGACAGTCCCGTGTCTGAGCAAGCATCTACCTCTCTGACCTTGTCGGAGCCAACACTCACGTTGCCCGTTCCGTCCGAGCTAGCGAATATGGGCAAACCCTCAGGTCGACCAGATTACTTCGTCGTCAAGTTTTTCCTATGTGAAAGCCATTTCGATACAGAAAAAGCTCTGTGGGAACAACCAGGCACTCGCAGCCTCATGCCCACCGTCGTCGACTTTGGCCGCTCCAAGGACGTGACGTCAAGGAGCGGATGCCAGCAGCTCGCAATCCGCTCTGCGAGCTCCGAAAAAGTAGTCCACAGCTCCCCACTTACTGAGCCGCTGCCCAGCTTTGTCATCCTCCGCAACGGGCTTTCGATAGACGCTTGGGTTAGGGAGTACCAGCCCGGCATGGCTGCAGTCCTCACTGCGCTCACCTCCATCGCACACGAGCTCAAGCGGCTTCATTCGTTTGGTTTTATCCACCGCAACCTCAAGCCCAGCAACGTCATGTGGCTTGAAATGTCCCAGCGGTGGGGATTGACTGATTTTGGCTGTGCCAGCCGTATTGGTGCGCCACGTGAAGAATTGTTGCGGTGGATTGTTACAGCCTGTTCTGTTTGCTGCCTGACAATATGAAGCAAAGCCATGCAGGCGAGGACACCGCTGTGTGCTTCAATTTGAGATGTGCTGCACCAGAGATGATTCTAGCCTATGAGAACAACTGGCAGCGCATCAACGCTCACCCCAGCCTTGATGTCTGGGCACTTGGCATGATCTCGTACGACATCATCACAAATGAGCCTGTCTTTGGGCCTGGTGTGACAGAGGGAGAGGCGCGCGATGCCCTCATGGGTCGTGCTGCCTTTCCCTGGGAAGATATGGATTCGTCTCCGCTCCAAACCACTACCTTGCGCCCCTGTCGAGCATTCCTGCTTGGGTGCTTGTCGCGAAACCCGTCTTTGAGGCTGGAGTTGGATCAAGTCTTAGAGTGTCTTGGTAAAGCACAGTCTTTGTATAGTTCTGAATCAGCCGGTCTGTGAATGCTGGATACTGTTTTTGATGTTGCTTCATTAGGTCTACTTGTTACAGTACTGTAGGTATGGGTTTGCCTTTGTGAGTCGGTTTCCCATTGCTCGGTCTGTCATTTTCCGATTTGTTTTTGTATTGCCCCTGCTGCTGCTGCACTGAAGGATAATAAATCAGTACATTTGGCCCTCTATGTCACACAGGACACTGAAACGTCTCCCATTTTAGGCGGCTGGGCAAGGTGGCTGCAGCACGAATAATGTGTTTACTTTACTGGCAGTCTAGAGGCTGATCCAGAGTTGCTGGGCTTAGTGTCTTCGAATTCGTGCCTGGTTGTTGGCTTCCTTTGATGTCTTTGTGAGTGTGAGCAATGATATTTCTGTGGCATGTTGGTTCCAATAAGTCTGAGTGAAGGAGGATTGTGCTTGTAGATTTTTGCATGCTTGCTAGTGGTGTTCGGTGGTGGCATCAATGGTATTTAGCTGCTACGTTGCTGCGAGGTTCATGTTGTGTTGATTACTTGGTAACATAACTCCTGATATGCAGTCATTTTGTTCATGCTATACATATTTGTGAACATTCACATTGTAAGTCTGTTTCGACAATAGTGCTGGAGCAAAGGATATCACTAACTCTTGGATACTGCAGTTTTCGTGCCGAAATTGACATATGTTCGACGTTTGTGCGACGTTTGCGCACAAAGTGAAGGTATCACCTTCACTATGTTTCGGGGGAGACCTGTCACATTTTGTTGCAATTTTTCCACAGTAGCTAGCATTGGTCTGAGCTTCCAGGAACGAGCGGATGTTCTTTGATTTCCCAAATCTTCGATCGCACCTGTAAACGAAGATCACAATTTGCCCTG
>JAULKQ010055044.1:0-24140 GCA_032356285.1 Smithsoniella earleae | reverse complement strand
CCCGGGCAGTTCGAAAAGGGCTACTTCATCGAGCCGACCGCGTTCATCGCCGGAGAGAACGATTCCATCGCTCAGGACGAAATCTTCGGTCCGGTGCAGACGATCATCCCGTACGAAGACGAGGCCGACGCGGCCCGTATCGCCAACAACTCGCGCTACGGGCTCGCCGGGGCAGTGATGGGGGCCGACACCGAGCACGCGCTGGAGGTCGCGCGACAGGTGCGCGCCGGTTCCCTCTCCGTGTGCGGCGGCATGTACTACAACTGGGACGTCCCCTTTGGAGGCTTCAAGCAGTCCGGCCTCGGCCGCGAACACAGCGCGATCGGCTTCGAGGACCACCTGGAGGCGAAGACGCTGGCCCTACCCGCCGCGTGACTCCGTTTCAGTTCGCCCAGAGGGCGAGACCCAGGAAGTAAGAGCCGAGAAGAGTCGCGCCGGTGACACCGACCCATAGATCGGCGAGCCGCACCAGTCGCGCGGGAGCGTGCCGCAACTCCATGAACTCTCGTAGGATGAGGCGGACTTTGATCAGCGCAATCAAGACGATGCTCACCGTGATCCATGCGTTCGGCACGAGCACGCCCCGGTCGTCCAGCGCGTCAATCCCGAGCTGAGCGAGCGTGATTGCCGAGAGGGCCAACCACACGACGAGGAGTCTCTTCTCGAAGCCGATCTTCATGCATCACCTCATGACGTAGAGCAGCGCGAAGATCAGGACCCAGAGGAAGTCGATGGTGTGCCAGTACGTGGAGCTCGTCTCGACGAGCTCCTGCGATCGGCGGGCCGGGCTCGACAGTTGGTAGACGATGATCCCGAGGAAGACGAAACCGATCAGCAAGTGCAGGAAGTGGAGCGCGGTCAGGAAGTAATAGAAGGAGAAGAACTGGTTGGTGTCGTACGTGAAGCCGTTGCCGATCTCCGTCGCCCATTCGAAGACCTTGGAGATGAGGAACGCCACGCCGAAGAATGTCGTCAGGTAGGCGTTCAGGAGCGCCGTTTTGAAGGATCCGACGCGAGCCGCGTGCACGCAGCGCGCCATCGACCAGGAGCTCGTCAGCAGGACCAGAGTGTTGAACGCACCGAGGCGCAGATCGAGATGCGATTGAGACTCGAGGTAGAGATCGATGTTCTGGGTCCGGCAGAGGACGTAGACCGCGAAGTACGCCGTGAAGAGAAAGCTCTCGATGAACACGAACACCCACATGTCGGCCTGACCAGGCACGAACTGGGCCGTCCCGCCCGCAGTCGCCGTGGCGGGTTCGCCCGTCATCGCGCCGCCCACAGGCCGGGTCGCTCCCCTGCCCGGTCGGCCTCGAGCTCGGGCAGCGGCCCGGCGCCGAAGTCCTCACGCAGGATCATCTTTCGGAGGAGCGTGATGAACACCGTCGTGTAGGCAATGAAGACGACCATCTGGAGCCAGTACGTGACGACGCCGTTCCACCCGAAGACCCAGCTCGCGTTGAACATCCACGCGGGGGCAACGACGACCTCGGTGAGAGCGTTGCAGAGGTTGAAGTAGCCGAACCACTTCGGGAAGACGCGATTCTCGTCGAGCAGAATCGCGAGCATCCAGATCAACGAGCCGACCAGGAACACACCCATCGTCCCGTCGAAGGTCATGAACGCGAAATCGTAGAGCCAGCTGATGATCGTGGGATCGCGATCGGGCCGCATGGCAGCGACGGTCAGCCCGATGCCCAGGAGCAGCATCCCGGGCAGCGTGCTGAGCGCGTAGATGACGAGGTACGAGTACGCGAACGCGCGACTCACGGACATGCGCCACATCGAATACGCGATGAACGCGTTCATGATCGACGTCATGCCGGCGATGAGAAAGACGAACCCGAACCCGATGAGCAGGCCGTAGTGGTGGTCGTCGAACCATTGCACGATCTCCGCAGGCTCCCACCAGGGAGCGGGCGGCGGCTGCGTGCGCGTGACGACGAAAAACAGAAGACCGAACAGGTTGTAGAAGACGACCATCGTCCACCACGCGATCCACAGTTCGATCTTGGGGTCGTGGCGCCAATGCCAGGAGATCCGGCCCAGCATCGATGCCGGCGGCTCCGGCGGCGCGGTCTCCGTCCCGGCCACCGCGGTACTCATGCGGCGACCGCCTCCTCCTCCCGCTGGCGATACACGGCCTGTCCGAGCACGACGCCCATGACGACGACCCACAGCCCGACTGCGAAGTTCTTGACCCAAAACGTCAGCAGCCCGTCCCACGCGATGGGCCCGCCCTCCATCGCGAGTCCAACGAAGGACGCGGGGACGAGCGCGAGGGCGACGAGAAGATTGAAGTGCGCGACCCAGCGCGCGAAGACCGGTCGAGCCTGGCGGTCGAGAAAGATGGCGACGGCGAGGATCACGCTCTGCCCGATCAGGAATCCCGTCTGACTGGAGAAGGTGACCCACGCGAGGTCGTTGAACAGGAGAGTCAGCTCGGGACTCCGCTCCGGACGGAACGCGGCAAGCAGCCAGAAGAGGTTGGCCAGGAGAAAGATCGTAGGCCCGCCGGCCGCGCACGCGATGATCGCATAGGAGAAGATGGGCGTACGATGTGCCATCCGGCGCATCTGAAGCACGATCAACGCCAGAACCGGGATCAGCCCCACGCAGAACCAGTTGAACAGGATCATGCTGAAGCGGACGCGCGCGAGGTTGTCCGGGTTGCGATAGAACGCGGCGACCTCCTCCGCCGACATCGCCGGCGACATGGGAGGGCTGAAGCCGGGGAACAGCAGGAAGGCGGAGAGCCAGATGAGACCCACCGCGGGTAGCGTCCAAACCAGGATCACCTCGCCGTCGGGACGCATCCGATCAATCCGCAATTCTGTCCGAGAGACGTCCCTGCGCCGTGATGAGCTCGCCATGCCCCGTTTCCTCCTGTCTCTCTGCCGCCCCAACTAGCCGGTCGGCTAGCCTCGAGCAAGCCGATCGGCTAGTACGCGCACATGGGTTCGGCTACCCTCGAGGGCATGGCTTCCACGGCGATCACGCGTCCGCCGGGCTCGGCTCCCTACACCGCAGCCCAGGCTCGCGTCGTCGATGCAGCCTTGGACCTCTTCGCCGATCAGGGGATCGCCGGGACGTCCCTGCAGATGATTGCGGATGCGATCGGTGTCACGAAAGCAGCGGTCTACCACCAGTTCCGCACGAAGGACGAGATCGTCCTTGCCGTCGCCGAAGTCGTGGTGGCGGGCTTGGAGGAGGCGGTTCGCGCAGCGGAAGCCGAGCGATCTCGAACGCGCGCAAGAGAGGTGGTCATCGCCGAGATGGTCGACCTGGCCGTCGAGCGCCGGCGCAGTGCGAGCGTGCTCCAGCGCGACCCGATCATGCTCAGATTCCTGGCGGAGCACGAGCCGTTCCGTCGTGTACTCGCGCGGGTGAACGGCCTACTCATGGGCCCAGGCTCGGAGCCACGCGCGAGGGTTCGCGCGGCGATGGTCGCGTCCGCGATCGCCGGCACCGTAATTCACCCGCTCGTCCTGGGCCTGGACGACGAAACCCTCCGAGCGCAGCTTCTGAAGCAGGTGCGCAAGCTCCTCGGGCTGAAGTGACGAGTCTCATGGATGGACGATGATTGACGAATGGCGGCGTGAGCAGGATACGTTCTCCGAGCCAAGCCCGGAGCCGGGACCTCGGGCACGACGGACAGGGAGCACGATTGCAATGACAAGTCGTTTTCTGAATGGAGCCGGAGGGGTATGCGTCACCCTCCTCGTCATAGGGGTGCTGGGTTGCGGCGACGATAGCCAGCCGCCCCACGGCGGCGACGAGTTGCAGAGCATCTACTCTTGCGAAGTCGTCGTCGCCGATGCCGACTGCGACACGAGCAAACGTCCCATCGTGTTCATCCACGGGACGTTCGGGTCCGCCACGGAGATCTCGACGCCAGCGCAACTCTTCGGCAGCAACGGCTATTGCCAGGATCGCTTCGTCGCCGTCGAGTACGACTCCCTCGGCGACTCGCCAGCGGCGCAGCTCGAGGCGTTGGTCGACGACGTGCTGGCCCGGACCGGCTTCGACCAGGTCGTTCTCGCCGGCCACTCCCAGGGGACCCGCCACGCCTGCGACTACGTGGAATCCCATTCCGACAAGGTCGCGCACTACCTGAATTTGTCGGGCGGCTGTGACGGCCTCGGCGTTCCCTCGCTGAGCCTTTCCTCGCAGAACGATCTCGGGGTCCGGGGAGAAGACGGCGAACGCACGCCCGGCCCCGTCCATCCCCCGGCAACGCCGACGCAGCAGCAGGTCACGCTGGAGCGGGAGGACCACGTCGCCGTGGCCGGGTCGAAGAACGCGTTCGTGGCGATGTGGAGGTACCTGTACGGCGAGGACCCGGAGTACACGACAATCCAGTGCGGCCAGGACCCGATCGTGCTCGACGGCAAGGCCGTGACTCTCGGGGACAACGTCATCCGAGCCAACGCGAGGATCGAGGTGTTCGAAGTGGACCGGCTCGAGCACCCGTGGGAGCGCGGCACGCCGACCACGACCATTCAGGCGGATGTGGACGGGCACTTCCGCGTCGAGCTCCGCCGCGGCATCCGGTACGAGTTCCGGCAGTGGGACGCCGACGGTACGTTGCTCGGCTACGTGTATTACGCGCCGTTCAAGCGCAGCAACTACCTCATGCGGCTCCTCTCCGAGTCGCAAAACCCGGTCGTCCGGGGTGCCACGTCGGACGCGATCGTTCGCGAAGCCGGCCACTCCGTGATCGCGACCCGCTACCTCGCCGGAGTGTTCCGCGCGGACTGGGGCAATTCCCTCACGATCGACGGCGCGGAAGTGCTCACGAGCGAAAACGCGGGCACGAGTTCCAGCGTCACCGGCCTCTTCATGTTCGACGCCAACTCGAACAAGCGATCCGATCTCGGCCGCGTGTACAACGTCTCGTTCCTGTGGGGGACGGACGTCTACGTCGATTCGTCGACCCCACGCTGGCTGGACATCGAGTGGCGGAACGAGGAAGGAAACACCGCAAGCTTCAAGGTGCCAAACTGGGACTCCGCGGTCTCGAGCGACAACCCGTTCGATCGGAGCTTCGCTGCGCTGTACCTCCCGCACTGACGAGCTGGAGGCAGAGTATGAGAATCTCGCTTGTCGAATGGCCTACGCATCAGACCATCTGCGCAGTCGGCAGCGCGATTGTCGTTGTCGTATCCGGTTGTGGTGACGGGGCCAGTGGCGGCCCCGGAACCGATTCTCCATCGTGCGCCGAAGGGGCCAACCCACTGGTGTGGAAGCGGTTCCCGAGAACCTGACGTTCGTGCAGCAGCTGTCCAGCACGTGTCGGCGTCTGCACGCAGAGTTCATCGTGCGCAACTCCAGGCCGGATACCGTGGACGTAGAGCGCGTGCAGGCAACACCGAGCAGCTTCCGTGTCACGGGCGAGATCCCGGCCGAGGTGGCTCCCGGCAGCGCCCTCTCGCTCTCCATGGTGTTCGACCCCCGCGAGCCCGGGGAGGTGGAAGGGACGGTCGCCGTCTTTGGTCGAAAGGGCTGCACCGAGGCACCCTGCGAGCAGATACACGTCGTCGCGGCGTTGGACGCGCCTCGGAACCCAGGTCCCATCGAGGGCGCGTTGGGGTTTGAGACGTTCACGCCGGGATGCTGCTTCGGCTTGGCCGTCGTTCCAGTCGTAGCCAACGTGACGTCGTCGCAGCACGCTTCGGGGACATCCGAATGGCAACACTCCCCTACGGCCGGTGGGCCACACGGAGCCTTGAAATGACCGACCATCGGTCTCGCTATGGCCCGCATGCCCCTGAGGCCACGTACATCGCTCATGCGTTCGAGGAGCAGGTGGTCGACCTCGGCGAGGTGCGGAGGAACTACACGACCGCCGGCGACGGGACTTGCCCTGCCCTTCTTCTCATCCCCGGCCAGACTCAGTCGTGGTGGTCGTACGAGGCGGCAATGCCGCGCCTCGCGGAGAGCACTTCGAGGTCTTCGCGGTCGATCTTCGCGGCCAGGGTCGAAGCACGCGTACCCCCGGCCGCTACACGCTCGACAACATGGGAAACGACCTGGTCCGCTTCATCGATCTAGTCATCGGGCGGCCGGCCGTCGTGAGCGGCCTGTCCTCTGGCGGGCTCCTGTCCGCGTGGCTGTCTGCGTTCGCCAAACCACGACAGCCCTTCCCCGACGAACCGCCCCAGAACATGAAGGAGTACGACCCCGAATGGGGACGAGCGCTCAGGACCGGGAGCGTCGCCACAAGCTGCGATCACGCAGCCACGCTCCAAAACGTGAAGGCGCCGGTACTCCTGACGCATCACCTCCGCCTCGTCGGCGACGCCGGGCACCTCCTGGGCGCGATGGCGGACTCGCAGGCCGCTCGAGTTCCGAAGGGCCTCGAGGGCGCTGGCGTCGCGGTCGACTACCGATCGTTTCCGGCCGTAGGCCACGCCATGCACAGCGAGCAGCCGGACCTGTTCGCGGACACGCTCCTCGATCGGGTGGAAACGCTCGGCCGCCGAGACCGACGCCGTTCCGGCTCGGGTCCCTGGGAAGCAACAGAGCAGCTCCTTCTTTAATTTGGACTAGATCTAATATTAGATTTGGTCTACCTTCGCTCCGTGAACCTCCGGGAGCAGAAGAAGCACCGCATCCGCGAGCGAATCCTCCAGGTCTGCGAGGCGGAATTCCGGAGCCGGGGCTTCGACGAGACCACCGTCGACCACGTCCTCCGCGAGGTCGAGATCAGCCGGCAGACCTTCTTCAACTACTTCCCGAGCAAGGAAGCGGTCCTCACCGAGATCGGTCTCCGCTGGATCGCGAGCCAGGCCGAGTCGCCGCGCCGGGGTGCGCAGGTCGCCCCTCGAAAGAAGGGCGCGATCCTCGCCGGCACCCGCGAGGCGACGCGGATGCAACTGCGAGCCATTCAAGGCGACCGCGAGTTCGCGCGCCTCCTCTTCACGCGCTCGGGACTGTTCTTCGGTCAGGGAAGACAGGCGGAGGGTCCGGCCGGCGAGCCCGTGTCCGACCGGACCCGCCTCATGTTCGACGCGGTCGCCGCCGTTCTGAAGGTCGCTCAGGAGGCCGGCGAGCTGCGATCGGATGTCGATCCTCTCCAAGCCGCCGAGATCTACGTCTCGGTGATGCTGACCACCGCCCGCTTCTGGCTGACCGACTACTGGTCGAACGACGACGACCTCGAGGCGCGCGGCATGCGAGCGGTGGACATGCTGCTGCGAGGCATCGCCACGCCGAAGGCAAAGCCCGCGACACGCGGGAAGAGAGCCACGTGAGCTTCGACTTCAGCCTGATCCCGACCGCAACCCTGTTCACGATGATGCTTGCGATGGGCATGGGACTTCGCGCATCCGACTTCGGCCGACTCGTCCGCTCGCCCCTCCCCGTCGGCTTCGGACTGCTCGCACAGTTGGTCCTGTTGCCTACCGTGGCGTTCGCGATCGGCCGCACGCTCGCGCCGTCCCCGTCCGTTGCAATCGGCTTGATCTTGATCGCGGCGTGCCCCGGTGGCGTCACGTCCAACGCCCTGACCCACTACGCCCGCGGCGACGTCGCGCTGTCGATCTCGCTCACCGCGTTGTCCAGCGCCGTGGCCTGGCTGACGATTCCGCTGGTCGTCGGACTCGGCTTCCGGACGTTCGTTGGCCCGGGAGCGAACGTTGCGTTGTCCCCCGTCGAGACCATGACGACCCTCTTCACCACGACCGCCGTCCCCATCCTGCTCGGCATGGGAGTCCTTCGCCTCTGGCCCGAGCGGGCCATCCGACTGGCGCGCCCCCTGCTACTGGGCTCGACCTGCGTCCTCATGCTCCTCGTCGGGGGACTGGGCGTTTCGCTGGCCCGGTCAGAGACCGACGTCGTCGGGTTGCTGAGCCGATCCCTTCTCCCGATCTCGACGCTGATGCTGGTCATGGCCGGGGTCGGCTTGCTCGGAGCACGAAGATTGGGACTGTCGGCGCCACAAGCGCGAACGATCGTCCTGGAAGTCGGCATCCAGAACTTCAACCTGGCGATGGTCTTGGCACTCACCCTGCTGGAAGAGCCCGAGTTCTTCGGTCCCGCCCTCGTCTACCTGCCGGTGATGCTGGTATTCGGCCTTGCGTTCGTGGCCTGGGCCCGATCGTGCGGAGCGACTCGACGAAAAACGCGGCCTCTCGACGCGATCGTTCCCTACCCGACGGAGAAGAAGTAACTCGGCTGGCAGACGCGAGCATCTACTTCGTCAGCGGGGTCGGGATCTTTGGGGCCAATTTCTTAGAGACACTTCCGGCACGTTCGCCCGCCTACGCAGCGCGAAGATTTTGCCACTTGCGACGAGCCAATGTCTTCTTCTTGATCTGCGCTCGGCGCGTGAGGATCGCATCACGTCGCCTCTGATATGCATCGGCTGGAGTCACGTTGTCGTGGTAGCGCCGATGGCTGTAGTGCAGCTGTCCGTGGACAGTGCCCCCGCGGGACCAACGGGGCTCGAGGACTGGCGTGGCATTCCGGCGCTACAACACGGACGACGTAGACCACCTCACGAATGAGATTCGGAAGGGATGCCGACTTCCGGTCTCCGTCGAAGGCGGCAACCACGTCCAAAATGGCCAAGACGAAATGGGCTTGGACGTCCGCATCGAAGAAGAACGAGTACTCCGCCCTCGCCTTGGAGAATCACTCTCGATCATCGTCGTTCGCGAGCCGCCACCACAGGGCGTAGCGGACGCTCGCATGGAGGATCGTCTCGTGGACCTCGCGCCAATGCTGCGCCGCCTCCTCGCGGGAGTCGCCTTCGCTCGCGGTCATTCCGCCACCTGACCCAGGACGGTCCTCCGCGTCCGCCCTCCTGTCGTGCCACCCCGGTTTCGACCAAGGCTGAAGGACACCGACCCAGTCCACGTCACGGCACCTCGGCCGAGGGGCCGAGGCAGACGGACCGTCTTGACGAACGTGCGCAACGCCAGGCCGTGCTCGGGGGCCCAGATTGCGTGCATTTATCGTGTACGTGGCAGGCTCGGTCGGGGGGCGACGAACGAGGGCGGGGATCGCCTCCGAGCCGCGTTCCGTCACGATCACACCCCGTCTGGGGCGGAACGCACGTAAGATGCGCGCGCGGCGTCGGCGTTTCCTGATAGATCTCGCCGAATGAGCCGACTTCTCCCGGTCCTGTCCCTGCTGCTCCTGGTCGCTTTCGACGCTCACGCCGGCGATCCCTCCACCGAGTGCCGGAGAGCGATCCCGCGCCTCCTGGCGCGCTGCGTCGGGAAGACTGCCACTGCCGAGTTGTCCTGCCACGAGCGCACGGGAACGCGGTGCACGGAAGAGGGGGGGCGCACCACCGACGCCCTCGAACGGTTGGGGCGATCGATCAAGAGTCGCTGCGCGAACGCCGACGCCGTTGCGGCCGCGGGCTACGCGCCGTTCGATCCTGCGGGCCTCGCCGATCACCTCGCCGCTGCCTGCGCCCGCGAGGTCGAGGTTCTGCGCGTTCGGGCCTGGAGCGGGAACGGGGGCGACCGGCGCGAGCGGCGGTGCCGCCGGGCGGTGGGACGCGAGGGGCGGCGCCTCCTGACGAAGATGCTGCGCCAAACCGGCGCGTGCACCCAGAAGCCTTGTGACCTCGACGCGATCGAGGCGTCCCACGACGACCTCGCGGATCGGGCTACGGTGCGCATCGCCCGCGCGTGCGACGATCTTCCAGCCGAGGTCGGCATCGACGCGGGAGCGCTCGTCGCTGCGACGAGAGCTCAACTCGCCTCGGTCGCCGCTTCTCCCTGTGACCCCCTCGACGAGGCGCGCTGCCTGTTCCCGTTCCCGAGCGACCATTTCACTCGTCCCGACCCGACCGCTCCCAGTGGGCGCCGGCTCGCCGCTTCGGCGGTCGCGACGCCGATGAGCAGCAGCGGAACGCCGGTCGATCCCTCGCGCTGGAATGAGCTCGACGGCTCCAGCACCGGCCCGCTGGGGCTCGTCCACCTACCGAGCGTGGACCTCGCCGCGACCGGAGCCGCCCCCATCGAGGACATCGCCCGGTCGCTCGACCCGAACGCCCCGATCGTTCTCGTCGACGCCGAGACGGGAGAAAGGCAACAGCTGTGGGTCGAGCGGGACCAGGGTCCGTCGAAGCTCGATGAGCGTGCGCTGATGATCCGCGTCGGGCGCAACCTGAAGAACGCGCGCCGCTACCTCGTCGCCCTGCGCGGGCTACGGGACGGGGCGGGCGCACTCCTGCCGGCATCGCCGGCGTTCTCCGTCTACCGCGACCGGATCGCCACCGACCAGCTGCCGCTCGAGGCGCGTCGACCCGCCATGGAAGACCTCTTCGCGCGACTCGATGCCTTCGGGATTCCCCGAGCCGAGCTTCAGCTTGCTTGGGACTTCACCACACAGAGCACCGAAAGCGTATCGAGGAAGCTCCTGCACATGCGCGACGACGCTCTCGACGTCGTTCTCGGCTCGGAGGCCCCCGCGTTCCAGGTGGAATCGGTCACGGAGCCGGTCGACGCGAAGACCTTTCGAATCGTCGACGGGACCTTCCAATCCCCGCTCTATCTGACGAACGGCGGCGCTCCCGGCGCGCTCCTGCGGCGTGACGAGAACGGCCTGCCGGTGAACGAGGGTGACTTCTTCCCCGCGCGCTTCCGCTGTGTCGTCCCGTATTCTGCGACGACGGACGGTGGACCTCCTGCGGTGCCGGGGCGTGGACTCCTCTATGGCCACGGCCTTCTCGGGAATGAGCACGAGACGAGCGCGGGCCACGTGCGCGACTTTTCAAGCGAGCACGACTTCATCGCTTGCGGCACCCGCTGGACCGGCTTCGAGGAAGACGATCTTCCGACGGTGATCAACCTGATTCTAAACTCGTCGGACTTCCCCCGGTTCATCGACCGCCAGCACCAGGGCATCCTGAACTTCATGGTCCTCGGCTTGCTGCTCCGCCACCCCGACGGCTTAGCTTCGCATCCGGCCTTCCAGGTCGGCGGTCAGTCGGTCATCGACCCCAGCGCGACGTTCTACGACGGCAACAGTCAGGGCGGCATCCTGGGTGGAGTCCTCGCGGCCTTCGAGCGCGACATCGAGCGGTTCGTTCTCGGCGTTCCCGGAATCAACTACAGCACTCTCCTCAGCCGCAGCACCGACTTCGTGCCCTTCTTCGCCCTTCTGCAATCGGCCTATCCGAACGGACTGGATCGCGCGCTGGTTTTGGCCGTCGCCCAGATCCTCTGGGATCAGACCGACCCCAACGGCCACGTCGGGCACGTCACGTCCGACCCGTATCCGAACACGCCGGCGAAGAAGCTCCTCTACCAGGTCGCCTACGGAGATCATCAGGTCGCGAACGTCACGGTGGAAGTCGCCGCCCGGACCAACGGAGCCCACATCCACCAGCCCGCCTTGTCGCCCGACAAGGTGGTGCCCGACGTGCAGCCCTACTTCGGGATTTCGCCGATCCCCTCGTACCCGTTCGACGGCTCGGCCGTGGTGATCTGGGACAGCGGCAACCCTGCGCCGCCGCTCGCGAACCTGCCGCCACCGGCGATCGGTCCGAGCGATCCGGAGTGGGCGGATCTCGGTTCGTGTGCCCAGTCGCACGGCTCGGATCCCCACGAGTGCCCGCGCCGCCAGCCGAGCGCGCGTCTGCAGAAGTCGGAGTTCCTGCGAATCGACGGTGCGGTGATCGACGTCTGCGGCGGCGGTGCGTGCCTCGCCCCCGCGAACTGAACAAGAAGTCGACGAGGCTGTCTGTTCTCAGAACCCGTGCACGCCAGAATCACTTCGCTTTCGGTAGCAGCTACCGGGAACGGACTGGTCGCAGCGTCCGTGATCGAGCAGGATGTGGCTCTCGATGGCCTCGGTCCTGCGCTACCTGATACTGATCGCCCACTTCCTCCGCACCCTCTTCCGCCGGAAGCACGAGCAGGCCCTCATTGAGCTCGCCCTCCGCCAACAGCTCGACGGCTATCACCGGGCGCGCCCGCGGCCGCGCCTGGCCCCGATCGATCGGCCCTTCTGGGTTACAAGCGACCGTCCGACCCACACCGGCGGCAGCGATGCGGCGATCCAGACCCTCGACAGTGAGTCGATCAACACGGCCTACCGGTGCCCATGGCAGAATGCCTACGCGGAGCGATGGATCGGGACGTACCGTCGAGAGCTACTCGATCATGTCGTCGTTGTGGACGAGCGACACCTAAAGCGACTTCTCACTTCCTACGTCGGCTACTACAACGCCGACCGTGTTCATACGCGCACCCGAGACGCTCCGTCCGGGCGACCGACGGAGCCACGGCTCTCCTCAGCGGCACAGGTGATCCCCTGCCACGCGTCGCCGGCCTCCAGCATCGCTACACGTGGGCGGAGGCGGCGTGATCGGGGCGCGGACGGATTCCGAGAACGTACAGCGTCTCGTGTACGTCGGCCCGGACAACATGGCTCTCGACACCGGCGAGACCGGCGCACGGATGGGCCTAGCCTTCCCGCCTTTTCTGAACCATGAGTCGCCTTCGCTCATCACCAAGGGCGGTAGGCACGATGAGCGGCCTGCTTGCCCGGGTCGCCGGCTAGCCGCCACGGCGAAGCCCGGAACGAGGCCCAGTTCTCGAGCTCGAGCGGCCGCGGCGAAGCCGCCGGGCGGCACGAGTTTTCGGACACGACGGGACGTCGCGACGCGCTTCGGCGCGCACCGAGAATCAGGATACGCCGGGATGGATCGGGCTAGAAGGGGAGAGGACTGCAGTTGCCCGATTCACAGACCTCGGAATCGCCACAGCTGCGGTCGCAGCCGCCGCAGTTCTCGTCATCCGAGGTGGTGTCGACGCACTCACCGTTACAGAAGGAGTGGATGGCCTTGCAGAAGCTGACACACTCCCCGTTCGAGCAGGCCACGCCGTCCGGGCAGGCCACCCCGTCCGTAACGCGATTCTGGTCTCCCACACAGCCGCCGCAATTGGCTTGGTCGGACTGGGGATCGATGCAAGCCCCGTTGCAGGGAGTCAGGTTCTGGGCACACACGGGAGGCGGGGAATACTCCTCTCCTTCTCCAGGACAGGTCAGCGAAGCGGGGTACCAGCACTGGTTGTGCCCGCCGCAGAACTTGCAGGTGGTCGTGTCGACCTTCGGCTGCAGGCCCGGGAGAGCCCGCTGACACGCGGACTTCGTCCAGAAGCCCGTGCCGCCACACGCCGACTGGGCCGGCCCGAGGTTCGTCGGTCCCCAGCAGCCGCCGTTGCCCGGATTGCCGTTGTTCCCCTGCCAGCCGTCTCCGCTCGCTTCGTAGGGACAGCAGCTCCCGCCCCCTCCGGGAATCCAACAGTCGTTGCCACCGCCGCAATAGGAGCAGTCGATCCCCGACGTCCCGGCGTTCACGCATGCGTCGTACGTGGAGAAACCCACCTTGATGACGGTTCCCGATAGGTTCGGAACCCCGCAGGCATCCGGCCGCGCGCCGATCGGCGCACTCGGAAAGCTGAGCCAGCACTGATCGTCTGTCGAGCCCGACTCACCCGGACAGCAATGCCCCCCTCCTCCGGGAATCCAGCAATCGTTGTGACCTCCACAGTAGGAGCACCCGGCCGCTTCCGAGAGCGCGGCCGAGCATGCCGTTTCGGAGGAGAACCCGTCGCCGCCGCACGCGTCCATCGAAGTCCTCGCGACGTCGATCCCCCGGTACGTGACGAACTTCTCGCCCGCCTCGACCGACACCGTCGAGAAGTGATGCAGGTCACAGATCACCGTCGCCGACGACCCGCTGGCCTGCTCTGGAATGCGGGCCTGAAACACGTCGAAGCGACCGGAATCGCCGTACCTCGAGCTCCGGCACCACAGAGTGTCGGGCGCTCCTTCCGAACCCGAGCGCAACACCGGAACGGACAGAGAGAGAGGACCCACGAAGCGCATCCCCGTCGGCGCGAGCCGATAGACGTGCGAGCGGCCCGTGTCCGCGCCATTCAACTCGGTCTCGACGCGAATCCGCACCTCCTCCTGGGGCAACGCCCCTCTGGGCACCTCCAGGATCGCCCCGTGAGGCAGCTCGACGGAGCAGCCTTGGTCGTTGCGGCACAGGGTCTGACCGGCCTCCCCCACGCCCGGCCCCTGACCGGGCGGGTTCCCGGAGATGGGGCCGTCCCCGCAGGCGCACAGCCAGAGAGCGGCCCAAACAGAGGCGACGGCACTCAGGGGTCGTCGAATTTCGCGTCCCCCACGGTAGCCCGCTGCGCGGCGTTCCATTGCGATGGCTCATCGGCTTCCGAAACGTCCGGCTTTAAACTGTGCTCCGGAGAATCCGGGGCGATTCAGTCCCATCGTATCCCATGAAACCTGTCACAGGACTGTCACAGCTCGCCGACCACTCTCTACTTGCTCGAGGA
This sequence comes from Smithsoniella earleae, assembly GCA_032356285.1. Taxonomy (NCBI): domain Eukaryota; kingdom Viridiplantae; phylum Chlorophyta; class Ulvophyceae; genus Smithsoniella; species Smithsoniella earleae. Next base: position 9,810 of record JAULKQ010055044.1, on the reverse strand, counting down.
CCAACCGCGCCTTCGCAGCTCTTCAGTTCGGACAAGTCCGTGCGTTCTCATTCAGCTCCATCGAAAGCCCCTTCTGCGTGATTGCCGTAGGCAGCGAGAGCCATCTACCGGCTTGACGGATATTGCCAAATCTGGCAACATTCGAGTGGCGGTGGCGGAGAGACAGGTGGTCTGGATGGGGTCGTCGCTCGATGACCTCAGGACGTTCCCAGTTGATGTCCAGAAGATGATCGGCACCGCGCTCCATTGGGCCCAGGTCGGCGAGAAGCACCCCGATGCGAGGCCGATGAAGGGGTTCAAGGGAGCGAGCGTTCTGGAGATCGTGGAGGGCCACGACGGCGACACCTACCGGGCAGTCTACACGGTCAGGCTCGAAGATGTGGTGTACGTCCTTCATGCCTTTCAGAAGAAGTCGAAACGCGGAATCGCGACGCCGAAGCGGCATGTAGATCTGATCAAGTCGCGCCTGAAGGACGCGAGGGCGCACCACGAGGAGACGCGGTCATGACTCAGGCGAAGAAGAGCAGCGGTAACGTGTTCGCCGATCTCGGCCTCGACAACCCAGAGGAACTGCTCGCAAAGGCGAAGCTCGCACTCGAGATTTCGCGCATCTTGGAGCGACGGAGGCTCACCCAAGCGAAGGCAGCAGAGATCCTCGGAGTGGATCCCGCCAAGGTGTCCGCGCTCGTCCGCGGGCGCCTGACCGGATTCTCGACCGACCGTCTCCTGCGCTTCCTCGTCGCGCTGGGTCACGACGTAGAGATCAAGGTCAAGCTCAAGCCGCCATCTCGTCGAGCCGCCAGGATCAAGGTCGACGCTGCATAGCGACTCCTGCTGGCTTCCGGCGTGCTCCGGTTGGGAATTGCAGAAGATTCCGCAGTCCACGCCAACCTCAGGACGCCCTGGCCCTGATGCTGTCAGAACCGGGCACGAGCGAGGAGGCCGTGGGCGCCGGGATAGAGCTGCAACCCGCCGACCGCACTAAGAAATGTGGTCAGCGGGGAGACTCGAAAACCAGTGGAGGCGGGGGGAATCGAAAATCGCCCGACGAGTAGCTCTCAGCACTTCTCAGCGCTTTTCGCTCTCCCGAACCCTCGAAAAGTCCTCCAGAGCGCCAGTTCGTGCCCGCCTCGTGCCCGCCGCGGGTACGACGGCGTCCTATCGTAGGGGCCTGATTGGGAACCGGTATTTCGACTCGGCGCTCGATCCGCTCGCGCCCACCGCCTTCCTCGAACGGTCTCCAATGTCGGTGAAGACGCGGGTCAGGCCGCAGTCCTTCGGCGCGAGAAGGCGCTGACGTCGGTAATTCGCGACGAGACGGGAGACACGCGCGGCTCTTCCAGCCGCGGCCCTGGCCTCTGCCATCGGGCAGAGAGGTTCCCGGTTGTAAAGTCCGGTGGAACCGTGCCATATACAACTTTGAGCGTGCTATAACTTTGTAATCGAAGGGGATGGAACTCGATGAACATCACCGATCGGCGTAGATCAGAACGGGCCGGGGCAGGCGCCACCGCTCGGCAGTCCTACGTCCTCGCCTTGCTCGTTGTGCTGCTGGCCGCCGGCGGCTGTGGCGACAACCCGGATGCCCACCCGCCCCTCCAGCAAGGGGCGCTCATGCTTCCGGAGGAGCCCCTCAACTACGAGGTCGACCTCCCCTTCTACTACGAAGTCAATACGCTCCTGCAGACGCCGTTCCAGACCTCGGCGCTCTTCAACGACAACACACCCGAGGACAACCCGGTCACCAATGACGGCGCGACGCTTGGCCGCGTCCTGTTCTACGACCGGCGCCTGAGTTCGAACAAACAGATCTCCTGCGCGAACGCCTGCCACCTCCAGGAGTTCGGGTTCTCCGACCCGGAGACGACGAGCGAAGGCGTCGACGGGCGGACGAAGCGCAACTCCATGAGTCTCGCCAACGCCCGCTTCTATCGGCAACGTACCGAGACGCTCCCATTCCCGGTCGACGTCGAGACCAAGGGCAAGTTCTTCTGGGACGAGCGCGCCGAGAGCCTCGAGGACCAGGCCCTCATGCCGTTCCAGGACCCGGTCGAGATGGGCCTCACGCTCGAAGAGCTGATCGAGATCGTCTCGAGCCAGGACTACTACCCACCGCTCTTCGAAGCTGCGTTCGGCGACCCCGAAGTGACTGAGGAGCGGATCGGCAAAGCGCTCGGGCAATTCATGCGATCGATCGTGAGCCTCGACTCCCGGTACGACGAAGGCCGACGCGCCCTCGCGGCGCAACAGGGAGAGCCTGGCAGCGGACTCGAGCCGTTCCCGACCTTCACCGATCAGGAGAACCGCGGGAAGCGCCTCTTCGTGGGACCACGGGTGAACGACGAGGGCCTCTTCATGGGTCCTTGCGGGGGCTGCCATCTGTCCGACGCGATGATCAGTGCTCCGTCCGGTCCGGTGAACAACGGCGTGCCGCGCATTTTCGACCAGGCGGCGATCGACCTGATCAACTTCGTCGCCGCGCCGGGGCGCCCAGAAGCACCTCAGCCGGACGACGAGCAGGCCTACCAGGAGGCCGTGGATCGTCTCTATGCCTGGATGGACGACGACCCCGACGGAGATCTCGGCGATCTCGGTGTGGCCGAGCACATGGACCGAGAGACCCGACCGCCCCACCAGATCGCCCTGAGTATCGGCGCGTTCAAGGCTCCTTCGCTACGCAATATCGCGGAGACGGCACCCTACATGCACGACGGGAGCATCGAGACCCTCGAGGAGGTGATCGATCACTACTCCGAGGGAGTACTCGAGAACCCGCACCCCGCCATCAACTTCGGGTTTCGCGGAGTTCCGGTGCAGCTACCGGCCGGGCCGCTGCGTTCCTTCGAGTTCACGCAACAGGAGAAGGAGGACCTGATCGCCTTTCTCCACACGTTGACCGATCCCGTCGTCCTCACCCACGAGAAGTGGAGCGACCCTTTCGAAAGGCCGTAGGCCACACTGCGCGCCCGTTGAACGTCCACCTCGCGACGGCGGAAGAGATTCCTCCGAGCGTGTCACCTTTCAAGTGAGGCAATCAATGAAAACTCCTCGACCCATCACCCGCCGCGAGGCGATGGACCGCCTGGGGCGCGTCGGGCTGCTCGGCCTGGGTGTCGCCGTGGGCGCATGCGGTAATGACGGGACGGCCGGCACCACTTCGAACGACGACATGCTCGACATCCCGGCGTCGTGCGTCTTCACGCCGCAGCAGATCGAGGGTCCCTACTTCTTCGAGACCGGCTTCATGCGGAGCGAGATCACCGAAGGCCGCCCCGGCGTGCCGCTCGCCGTCGGCCTACAACTGGTCAACGTCGACGACGGGTGCGAGCCGATCCAGAACGCGGTCATCGAAGTCTGGCAGTGCGACGCCGACGGCGTGTACTCCGGGTACGACATCAGCGAGGGAAATCTCGCTGACGCGCAGGGCCAGACGTTCCTCCGAGGGTTCCAGGAGACGGACCGAAACGGCCGTGTACACTTCGAGACGATCTACCCGGGCTGGTATCCCATCCGCACGATCCACATCCACGTCATGGCGTTGATCGACGGCGTGGAGCAAGTGACGACGCAGCTCTACTTCGACCAGGCCGTGAACGACCGGATCGCCGCTACGCCGCCGTACGACCGCCGCGGCCCGCAGCAGACCCGCAACGACGATGACCTGGCCGGCGCCGCTCTTCCCGACCTGTCGTTCGACGTCCGCGAGCGCGGTGCCGGGCTCGAGGCGTCCTACCTCTTGGGAATCTCGCGATCGGCCTGAGACGGCACAGGGCACACGGGCGAATGTCTCGGTACGCCTTAATTTCCTTCGCGCTGCTTCTGAACGCGTGCGCCGATGCCCCTCGCGACGGACAACCGAATTTCTTGATCCTCGTCGGCGACGACATCGGTGTGGAGCAACTCGCGAGCTTCGGAATCGGCTCCGCCCCGGCGACGACGCCCCACCTGGACGCTCTGGCTGCGGACGGCATCCGCTTCTCGCACGTCTGGGCTCAACCCATGTGCTCGCCCACGCGCGCGACCCTCCTCACGGGGCGCTTCGGGTTTCGGACGGGCGTGGGCATCCCACCCAGTCCGGCCGTGAGCGGGCCCTATCCGAGTCCGGACGACGAGTCGTTGGGTCCACTCGTGTTGCCCGCAGAAGCGCGGGACGAGGTCTTCGAAGATCTCGTCCCGGTATCGCAGACACTCGGTCGATATCGCATGCCCGGAGGCATTCCAGAGGCGAGAGGCCTACCGCTCGACGAGAGGACGCTGCCGATGATCCTCGGCGCCGCCGAGCACGGCTACGAGACAGCGGTCTTCGGAAAGTGGCACCTCGCCGATGAGAGCAACGGATGGCTCGACCACCCTCGCCGGGCCGGCTTCCAGCATTCTTCCGTGACCATGAACAATCAGCCCGAGTCGTTCTACGCCTGGTACGAGAGCGTGAACGGCGCCCTCGAGCCTCGCAGTGGATATGCACCGTCGCGGAAGGTCGACGACGCCATCGAGTGGATCGCCGGCCGCGCGGATCGCCCGTGGTTCCTCTGGCTGGCTTTCAGCCTCCCCCACTATCCGCATCACGTCCCCGATGTCGAGGCGCTCGACACCCAGGCCGTAGACCCCGGTGACTCAAGGGCGGTTGTGGACGTGATGATCTCGCGAATGGATCAGGAGATCGGCCGACTGCTTGCCTCGCTCCCACCCGACGTCCTCGCGGACACGCACGTGGTCTTCGTCGCAGACAATGGTACGACCGGCGAGGCGACCGACCCGCCCTTCGAACCCGGTCGGGGTAAGTTCACGCTCTACGAGGGAGGCCTGCGAGTGCCCCTCGTCTTCTCGGGCCCCGGGATCCCTCAGGGGGTCGCCTCGGACGCGCTCGTCAACACCGCGGACCTTTTCGCCACGGTTCTCGAACTGGCCGACGTCGCGCCGCCCGACGATCGTCCGCTAGACTCCGCATCACTGGTTCCACACTTCCGAGACATCGAAGCAGCCCCAATGCGCACGTTCGCCTTCGCCGACGCTTTCTTCACAGCTCCGGGGCCGGACGAGGGTGCGTTCGCGATCCGGGACGAGCGCTTCAAGCTCATCCGATGGCACGACCACCAGGAGCTGTACGACCTGTCTCGGGATCCCTACGAGACAACGGACCTCTTGCTTGACGGAGCATCGGTCGACGAGCGCGCTGCCGTGGAGCGACTGGATCGCATCGTCGCCCGTCTTCGCGCCGAGTAGAGAAGCAGGGAGTAGCGTGAGCCTAGAGCGGGTGTCGGAGAGGGGTCTCAGGCTCGTGCCGCAGTCGAGCGCCGCTTACGGCGGCGGCGCGCCGGCGGAGTCCTTCGCTTTCTCGCGACGGACATCCGGGCGAGGATCTGCTTGCGGGTCGGGGCGGTGGCAACTGCGAGAAGCGAGATCGCCAAGCCGAGAGTCAGGTCGCGGCGCAGGGTCACGTCGTCGATCTCGCCCGATACCCAGGCCTCATATGCGCCCTGGTTCGCCACAAAGATAGAGCGCGCGACCTCCACGACGGGCACGTCCTCGGTGATGAGCCCGGCCTTGCCCGCATCCATCAGGCCAGCTTCCAGCAGCGAGGTCGGGACCTCGGAGTAACGCGCGAGATCCGCACCGGACTCGCGGGCCGCGCGCATGAGCTCGCGATACAGGCCGGACTCGTCGGTCCAGGTATCGGCGAGTGCCTCTTGGCCGGCGAACAGGCGGTCGATCGGATCGGCGCGCGTCTTCGTAAAGCTCCGCGCCACGATTCTGCCCATCGCGTCCTCGAACAGCGCGGCCAGCACGCCCGCCTTCGACCCGAACAGGTTGTAGGGCGTCATCTCGGACAGGCGTGCGGCCCGCGCCAGCTCGCGCATCGTGAGGCCCTCGGCGCCTCCGCGCTTGAGGAGACGCACCGCCGCGTCGAGGATCCGCTCTCGCCTCGCCTGCTTGTTCGTCTCGCGTAGGTTCATCGGGCGTCGGCAGTATGACACACCTAGCCTCGCGACACCGGGGCTCGGCGCTGCAGCAGTCGGCCAAGACCCGGGCCCGGCGCTCTCAGTCCTTCAGCAGCCACCCGTTGCTCTTGCGTAGCCAGGTGCCCGAGGAGGCGACGACGTCATTACCGACCGACAGTCGGACCGCAATCTCCGACAGCTCGGCCTCGGTGAACGCGCCATTCTCTTCTGGATTCAGGTCCGACAGATCCGCCTCGAGCCTGAGCTTCACGCTGTAGTATTCGGGCAGACCGGTGCTTGTCGTCTGCTCCCTGAAGACACCGGAGTAGACCTTGTCGGTCCCGTCTCGAGCCGCCTTGAACGTCCACCGGTTCGCCTTCGAAGTCGCCCCGAAGGAGCCGGCCGGGTCGGGGGCCTCGCTCAAGACGCCGCCGCCAATGTTGGAGTCTCGACAGCGACGGACTCGATAGCCGGATCGATTTTCTACCATTGATAATTCCTCGTAGATTCGGGTGTCCCGAGAGCCCGCGGAGCCCGGCCTCGTCACCACGACGACGCGACCGACCTCAATGCGCGGGGTGTTCCCGGCCGGAAGGGTCTGCGCAAGCGGTGGTCACCGTCCACGGTGAGCCGGATCCTGAAGAACGAGAAGTACACGGGCCGTTGGATCTGGAACCGGACGGAAACCCGTCGTGATCCGCTGACCGGGCGCAAGCGCCGCGTCCCGAAGCCCTAAAGCGAATGGGACATCCGGCAGGACGAGGAGCTCCGCCTCGTCTCGGAGGACTTGTGGCAGCAAGTCACGAAGCGCTGGCAGGAGGTCGACCGCGTCTGGCCGGTTCGCCGAGGAAAGAAAGCCGGGACGGGCCGCCAGCGAAGCTACGTCGAGAGCAATCCCCCTCACCTGCTCTCCGGGCTCCTCCGGTGCGGAGTTTGTGGCAAGTCGATGGCGCAGGTGAGCGGCAAGAGCGGCGGATACTACGGCTGCCTCGGAGCCTCGAAGGCCGCCTGCGAGAACAAGCTCCTCGTCCGGCGTACGATCGCGGAGAAGTGCGTCCTTGCCGCCATCCGCGAACGGATCTCCGACGCGACCTCGATCCGGTACGTCTTGGAGCGAGTCGAGGTAGAGGTGAAGCGCCTCCACGCCGACGTGCGGGAGACGCTCAAGCTCACCCGAGGAAAGCTCGGCGTCGAAGAGCGTCGCGTTGCGAACTTCATCGAGTTCATCGCCGACGGCAAGGGAACGCGAGCCCTCGGTCAGGCGCTCGAGGAGGCAGAACCCGAGGTCGAACTTCTGCGGATCGAGGTGACGGCGCTCGAGGCGACCGCCGAGTCCGTGTTCGAGGCGCCTCCGATCGAGTGGATCGCCGAACGCCTCAAGCCGCTGGCGGAGATCTTGAACCGGAAGACCGCTCGTTCAGCCCGGGTCCTGCGGCGCGTCCTCGGCCCGGTCCGCCTCCGGCCGCTGCGGCCGGAGGTCGGGAAGCCGTACGACCAGGCCGACACCGCGATCGCGGTTCTCGACCTGCTCGACCAAGCCGAACCCTCTGAAGGCGGTTCGAATTGGTCGCGACAGTGGAGGCGGGGGGAATCGAAAACGAAGTAGCGGGCGCAAGCGAACGTTTGCGAGCGCTTCTCCTGGGCGTTTCTCGGTTCTGATGCTCCCTGACGCTCGATAGCGTCCGTGAAGTGTCCGTCGCGGACACCCATGCGGTATCGGTCGCCCAAACGCTACTTCATCGCGGGGCTGTCCTGGCTAGTAGCTTTGGGCCGCTATCGAGGTTCAAAGGTCGCTGCATGTCAGGGCGGCTGCCAGAGGAGCGGGTCATGATGGTCTCGACTGAGTTCTACGAGCTAATCGCGAGACGTCTCGAGTAGCGACCCCGAGTGTATTCCACGCCGCCCCCGTCAGCAGAAAGGGGCACGTTGGTCGCGGACGTCCGGGCGGGAGACCTTCGCGGTCCGCTCCGCGGGGCCATAGCAGCCCCGAGTCAAACCATGCGTCGGGACTCACATAGACCGAGGAGGCTCTCATGCCAAGGGGACTCGAAAATCTGCTTGCGTGGCTAGACCGAAGTTGGGGAGAGCTATCCCTGTGGGTCACCGTGGTGGTCTTAGGATTGGCGGCGAGCTTCGCGGCCGTCGGCGTTGTCGCTGCGATGGCCTCCTATATCGGACGGCCACTCCGGGCCGGCGGCGGAAACCCGCTGGCGATATTCGTTCTCGTCGCCTCCGCGGTAGCGATCACCGGCAAGTACGTAGATCCCAAGACATCACTGCCCGAGTGCATCATGTTCGGCTTCATAGGGACATCAATGGTGTTCATCGGCCTCACAATAGGAAGCCTCCCGGCGATCGGGCTCCTCGCCCTGGCCTCTTGGATGGGGATCCTCTAGCGTCGCCCTCCGCCTGCTGCGGTCTGCGCGGAGACAGCAGTCGACATCACGTACCGAGCAGCGTCGGGCCGAGATCGAGGCGGCGTAGTGTACCCAGGGGTTCGAAGAAGTGCCTCTACACTCGGCGTGCCGGTCTGGCTCAGTGTGAGTACAAGTAGCGCCCAAAGACCGGCTTCCGCCGGATTCCAGATCACGTCTCGTGAAGAGGGGGCAGGCATGACGGCCAAGGAGGTCGCACTAATCGCAAGGTGGCACGCAAAGGCCCTCGAACTGGGGACGCGGCTTCTTGCGGCTGCGTGCTTTGATAGGAACAGGTTCGTGTCTGGTGACGATGCAATCGAAGACGACGTCGGGTCTTTCGAGTCTCTCGGACTTGAGCTCACCACCGAGGTCATTGATGTCTTGCACGAGTACTGTTTCACGCTGCGCAAGCTGATCGAGCGGACCGGACAGAAGGAGAACGCGAGAGAGGTGTATCCCCACATAGACGGGCAGACGGCGGTGGTCGACGAAGGCGGCCTGGACGAGCAGCGCGTGACTCTCTGCCAGAAAAGCCTCTGGTGGGTCCTTGGACGCGTGATCCATTCGGAGTCAGTCGTCGTTCTGGGTGGAGATCGCTGCAGGCTGATCCAATACCGCGACGGAAAGACGCGAGAGTACCAGGATGGCCGATGCTTCGTGGAGGTTTCCTCGGACCTCGACAAGGATGGCAAAGCGCACGTTCTTCACGTGCCATCGTTGGTCGGAGCGTTTGCGTCTTCGAAGATGGGCCATGAGATCGGAGAGGTCGTGCGCGCAAGCACCCTTAGTCCCCGCTAGTCGGTAAGCTGGCAAAACGGGGAGTGTCTGAAAATCTGTGTATCGGGTCGGCCGAATCCACCGGAAGGATTGGGTACCGATGCCGAGCGAAGAGAGTGTATGTAATGAAGCGCCGATGGCGAAGCGGAAGAAGAAGACGCGAGCCGAGGAGCTTCTCGACGAGCTGATCAAGGAGTACGGCGGGTCCGAAGGCGTGACGGGCCCCGACGGCCTTCTGAAAGACCTGACGCGAGCGGTGGTGAACCGAGCGATAGATGCGGAGATCACACATCACCTCGGCTACGAGGCGCGCGGAGCTGCGCCGGAAGGTCAATCGAACCGGCGCAACGGCAAGAACGGGAAGACGGTCCGAACGAACCAGGGGCCGCTCGCGATCGAGGTGCCGAGAGATCGCGACGGGAGCTTCGAGCCGAAGATCGTGCCGAAGCACAAACGGCACTTCGACGGCTTCGAGGACAAGATCGTTTCGAGGACGACGAAACCCTCCGAGCGCAGCTTCTGAAGCAGGTGCGCAAGCTCCACGGGCTGAAGTGACGAGTCTCATGGATAGACGATGATTGACGAATGGCGGCGTGCGCGGGATACGTTCTCCGAGCCAAGCCCGGAGCCGGGACCTCGGGCACGACGGACAGGGAGCACGATTGCAATGACAAGTC
>JAULKQ010054933.1:0-24143 GCA_032356285.1 Smithsoniella earleae | reverse complement strand
CGATCTGGGCCTGCAGGAATTCCGCGGTGACCTGTTCGCCCAGCACGTCCTGGCACCTGTCCAGCAGGTCCGCGGGCGGCTCTGCCACCAGGTCGCGGGACACCAGGTCGACAAGCAGGTATTCCTCCTCGATGCCCAGGGTCAGGCGCGGTTCGGCGGGCTGTGTCATCGGATGCGTCTCATGGCTGGTAATGCCGTTCTTCGAAGACGGTGGTGTTCGTCGCGATGTCCGCCAGCACGGGAACGAGGCGTCCGGCCCATTCGGCGGCCCCCTCGGGCGTGTCGATCAGGTCCTGGCGGATCTCGACGACCGCATTGGCCAGGCCCTGTTCGCCGCCATGGACATCCATGGTGTGGCCAAGCAACCGGCCGGAATAGGGCTGATTGTCACCGACGGTCAGCTGCGGGTCGCGCCGCAGGCCGTCGATCAGGGGGCGGGCCAGGCGCGGGTCCCGGTTCCACAGAATGCCCACCTGCCACGGCCGGCCGGCGCCTTGCATGATCGGCGTAAAACTGTGGATGCCCAGGACCGCAGGCACGATGCCCCGGTGGCGCATGGCGGCGATGTGCTGGGCAAGCAGGTCGTGATAGGGCTCGTGAAAGCGGTGCAGCCGCGCCGCTTGTTCCTCGTCTGTCAGGCCCATATTGCCCGGCACCTCGATGCCGTCGGTCACCTCGGGGATCAGGCCGGGTTGCCCGGGCGTCCGGTTGGGGTCGATCAGCAGGCGCGAGAAGTTGCAGATCACCGCCGCCGCATCCAGCCTTTCGGCCAGTTCCAGCGTTACGTCGCGGGCGCCGATGTCCCAGGCGACATGTTCGTCGAAAACCGCCTCTGGCAGGCCCAGCCGGCCATATTCGGCGGGCAGGGCGTTCGACGCATGGTCGCACATCAGCAGGAAGGGCGACTGCCCGCCCGGGTTGACCAGCGATGCCGGCGGCCCCTCCATCAGCGGCGGATAGTGCAGGTTCCCGGTTTTTTCGGCGGTTTTCATCGCGGAACTATAACCCGAAACCAGTCTGTGATAAGTCGAAGCAAATCATGGACTTTCAGCCGGGCGCGGGATGCGACACAGCCGCAACATTCGAATCATAGCCACGCTCGGACCGGCCAGCGCCACGCCCGGGCAGATCCGCCATCTGCACGAAGCCGGGGCCGATGTCTTCCGCCTCAACATGAGCCACGGCTCCCACGACGACATTGCCGCGCTGCACAAGGCCGTGCGCAAGGTCGAAAGCGAGATCAAGCGGCCCATCGGCATCCTGGTCGACCTGCAGGGGCCCAAGTTCCGGATCGGCACGTTCGAAGGCGACGGTGTCGACCTGGTCCCGCGACAGGCATTCCGGCTCGACATGTCGGACGCCCCCGGCGATTCGACGCGTGTCTGCCTGCCCCACCGCGAGGTGTTCGGGGCGCTTCACCGTGGCCACCGTCTGCTGCTGAACGATGGCAATATCCGCCTGAGGATCACCGAAGCGGGCCCCGATTTCGCCGAAACCGAGGTCGAGGTGGGCGGTCATCTGTCGGCGCGCAAGGGCGTCAACGTCCCCGAAGCGGTGGTCGACACGCCGCCACTCACGCCGAAGGACCGCAAGGACCTGGCCTTTGCCATGTCGCTCGGGGTCGACTGGGTGGCGCTCTCCTTCGTGCAGCGTGTGTCGGACGTGGTCGAGGCCTATGACCTGATCGACGGGCGCGCGGGCCTTATTGCCAAGATCGAAAAGCCCTCGGCGCTAAAGGAAATCGAGGGGATCGTGGCGCTCGCCGACGGGGTGATGGTGGCCCGCGGCGACCTGGGCGTCGAAATGCCGGTGGAAGACGTGCCGGGTGCGCAGAAACTGATCATCGACACCGCCCGGAACAACGGCAAGGTGGTCGTCGTGGCCACCCAGATGCTCGAGTCCATGGTCCACAATCCCGTGCCCACGCGGGCCGAAGTGTCGGATGTGGCGAACGCCGTGTTTGAAGGCGCGGATGCGATCATGCTGTCGGCTGAATCCGCCGTCGGCGATCACCCGGTCGAGGCGGTGCGCATGATGGACAGGGTTGGCCGCAAGATCGAGCGCGATCCCTATTACCGCAGTTATCTGGAGTCGGTTCGTACGCCGCCCGAGGCCACCAGCGCCGACGCCATCACCACGGCGGCACGCCAGGTAGTGGAAACCATGGGCGCGTCGACGATCGTCACCTACACCACATCGGGATCAACGGCCCTGCGCGCCGCCCGCGAACGGCCCAGCGTACCCATCCTGGTGCTGACCCCCAGCATCGACACGGCCCGGCGCCTGACGCTCTATTGGGGGCTCAACTGCGTCACCTCGCCCGATGCGCGCAATTTCGCCGATATGGTCGGCAAGGCCCGCCGCATTGCCAAGGCCGAGGGCTTTGCCCAGACCGACGATCACATCGTGGTCACGGCCGGCCATCCGTTCGGTACGCCCGGGCGCACCAATGTGCTGCGGATCGCCCGCGTCCACGACAGCGACTAGGCATTTTTTCAAAGAAAAAGCCGCGGTCCGGAGATCGCGGCTTCCACTGAATTCAATTGGCGCACGGGCAGCAAGCTACCCGGCGGGGAACGTCAGCCCTGGCGGGCTTTGAAGCGTCCCTGCGTCTTGTTGATCACGTAAACGCGGCCCTTGCGGCGGATCACGCGGCAGTCGCGGTGGCGCGCCTTGAGCGATTTGAGCGAATTTCTGACCTTCATTTTCCGTCTTCCTGGCTATGCGCCCGAAACGGGCCGGGCCGGTTGAAGGCGCGGAACATATTGATGCGCCGCTGCCTTGTCAACAGGCCGGGTTGCCTGGATTTTCCGACCCTGAATGGCCGTGCGTTCAGCCGCCAGGCGTCACGTCGGGGTCGTCACCGATGATGATGCCGCCACCGGTGCTGCCCATGTCGTCGCCGCCGTCGCCCATGTCGTCGCCACCGTCGCCCATGTCGTCGCCACCGTCGCCCATGTCGTCGCCACCGTCGCCCATGTCGTCGCCACCATCGCCGGTGTCGTCACCCATGTCGTCCTCGTCCTCGCACTGGTCGATATCGTCGGGGATATCGGGGTCGCAGACCTCGTCGAAGCCGTCGCCATCGGCGATCAGCACGATCGCGACCACCGCACCGATGGCGAGGATCATCAGGCCATAGGTCCAGATCCAGTCACTGTCGTCGTCGCCCCGGGCATTGAGCCGCGCGAACTGCTGCCGGCCGCTGATGCCGCTGATCCGCCAGTCGCTCATGCCGTCGGCGGTGAACTGCAGGTCAACGAGGGAAACAAGCCGCCTGTCGCCCCGCCGGCCGGACAGTTCCTCGGGCATGCGTGCCATCAGGCCGAAGCCATATTTGACGTCTTCCTGGCGCCCATAGGCAGGACCGCCGAAGGGAATTCGGAGATAGGCCATGCCCACGATCTCGTCTTCTTCGATCACGCCGCCAATCAGGGAGCTGTGCGGCCCGTAGGTATGGCGCCAGTCGCTCGCCGCCTTCACCGGCAGCGATGTCGCAATAACAAGGGCATAGGCTGAAATGATGGCGCTGATCGACCGCAACATGTGGGGGCTCCCTCGGTTCTGTCTTGCGTGCCGGCAACCCGGCGCGGTGGCCCGATAATACCGGATTGTTTTGCCGTGTCACGGCCCCGGATGGTCAATTCTCCGCGGCCTGTTCGGTCAGGCTTCACTGGGCAGTTCGGGCAGACAGGATATAGAGTTGCCCGCGAACTGGCGCCACAGCGGGCAAGGGAGGAAAGACGGCGTGGCAGATGCTGAGCGGGTTCTGGTCATGGGCGTCATGCGAAGCGGCACGACACTGCTTTCCGATTCGATGAGCCGCCCGGGAGAGAGCCTTGTCCTCAGCGAGCCGATGCTCTTTTCGCCCTGGAGCCCGCACGATCTCAGGAAGCAACGCATGGCGGCCGCAATAACCGCCCACGGTTTTCCGGCAAGTATCGGCAGGGCACTTCAGGCCACCGCGACGGATGGCAGCGAACGTCAGCTTGCATGGTTCCGCCAGCACCTGCGGCCGGCGCTCGAGGGGCTGCGGCTCTGGGGCATCAAAGAGGTGCTGCTGGGCGGGATCGGCGACCTCGTGGACGAGGTCTCGCCCCATCACATCATTGTCTGTGCGCGCGACCTGCGCGACGTGGTGCTGTCGTCCTTCGACATGATCTGCGACATCCTGCCGGTCTATCGCGGCGCGAAATACCTGCGGGATGAAGCATGGCTGATGGAGCGCCTGCGGCTCGATATCGCGCAGTTGCTGTCACGTCTCAGGCCAGATGACGTCATCGTCCGCTATGACGATTTTGTCGGCGACCCGGCCTATCGGGACGCGTTCTTTGCCCGGTTTGGCCTTGACCCTGCGGGACCGGGCGGCACCAGCTTCACCGGCGAGCGCGCCCGCGAATTCGAACGCTTCGGCGGCGAGATCAAGGCCACCTCGGCCGGGCGTTTCGACCGGGAACCGCCGGGGCTCGCGCGGCTGCTGGCCGGGGCCATCCACCGCGAACAGGCCGCCTATGCCACGGCGCTGGGGCTGGCAACGCCGGAACCAGACGACGGGGCCCTGCTGTTGCAGCCCGGGGCGCCAGACGATGTCAGGGTCAATGAACCGGGCATCGACCGTGACGGGTTCGACCTTGCCTATGCCAGGCGCCGGGCGCGCCGGGTGCTGTCCGACAATCTGCCCGCCGGGTCGCGGCTTCTCGATGTCGAGTGCGGTTTGCCCGTGCTGGCGATCAACCTGCGCGGCCAGGCCGAGGTGCTCGGCATCGATTCGATCCGCGCGGGGGCGCGCCAGGTGCGGCACGACTGGTGCCGCTGGGGTGTTCCCGGTACGGACACGTACAAGGACGCGGCGTTCCTCAACATCCTCGAATACCTGCCGCCCGACGAGATTCAGGCCCAGCTGTCGCGCCTGGTCGACCAGGGCGTCACGCTCTGGGTCGCCTATCACTGTGCCGAAGACCGGCCCGAAGGGGTTGCCGCCTCTGCCGGCTGGCAGTCGGCGCTCTCACGGCAGGACTGGGTCGCGCTTGCCGCGGCAAGGCGTGCCAAGGTGACACCCGCCTGGGCGTTCGACGGATTCCAGTCGTTCCTGAGAATCCAGCCGGTGCCCTAGGCGCGGAAAGCGTGGCTACTTTCCGATCATCATGTTGGCGATCTTCTCCATCCGGGGACCGAACGGCGGCTTCGCGGCACCGGTGAAGTTGATCCGCGACTGCTGGAACACGGACTTGCCGTGGCTGAACGTGCGGAAGCCCGCTTCGCCATGATAGGCGCCGATGCCGCTGGGGCCGACACCGCCGAACGGCAGTTCCTCGACGGCAACGTGCAACAGCGTGTCGTTGATCGTCATGCCGCCGGCGGTGGTGCGGCTCATGACGGTGTCGCGGGCCGTCCCGTCGTCGCTGAAGTGATAGAGCGCCAGCGGCCGGTCATGCCGGTTCACATAGTCGATGGCATCTTCCAGCTTTGAATAGGGCATCACCGGCAGCACCGGACCGAAGATTTCTTCCTGCATCACCGCCATGTCGTCGTTCACGTTGGTCAGCACGGTCGGCACGATCTTGCGCTGGTTCGCCACGTCCTCGCCTGCCGGGTTGATCTCCCGCACCTGCGCTCCCTTGGCGCGCGCGTCTTCGATCAGGCCCTGGATACGCTCGTAGTGCCGGTCGGCCACGATCGACGTGTAGTCGGGGTTGGCCGCAAGTGTCGGGTACATCCTGGTGATCTGTTCGGACAATGCGTCGGAGAAGGCCTCGATCTTGCCGTCGGGCACGAAGGCGTAGTCGGGGGCGATACAGGTCTGGCCCGCATTCATCATCTTGCCCTGGGCGATGGACCCTGCCGCGCGGCCGAGGTCGAAATCGGCGCCGATGATGGCGGGCGACTTGCCGCCCAGTTCCAGCGTCACCGGCACCAGGTTCTCGGCGGCGGCCATCATCACCCGGCGGCCCGTGGCGGTGGAGCCCGTGAACATCAGATGGTCGAACTTCTGGCGGCTGAACTCGGCGGCGACCTCGGGGCCGCCCTCGATCACGGCGACGCGGTCGTCGTCGAAGGCCTCGTTCAGCATTTCGGCCATCAGCGCGCCGGCGCCGGGGGTGAATTCCGACGGCTTCAGCATCACCCGGTTCCCTGCGGCCAGGGCCTGCGCCAGCGGCACCAGCGCCAGCTGGTAGGGATAGTTCCACGGCGACATGATGCCCACCACGCCCAGCGGCTGATAGTGGATATAGGTCTTTGCGAACGGGTGCTGGGTGCGGTTCACCGGCCGCTTCTCCGGCTTCATCCACTTCTTCAGGTTCTTTTTCGCGTATTTGCAGGTGGTGACGCTCATCATAATCTCGGCCAGCAGGGTTTCATGCCGCGACCGGTTGCCGAAATCCTCGGACAGCACCTCGACCATGCGGTCCTTGTGCTTGCGCACCTGTTCCTCGAGCAGGGTCAGGTGCGCCTTGCGCTCGTCGAGCGTCGGCGGGCCGTCGTTCAGGAAGGACGTGCGCTGGCGGGCCAGGATGTCGCCGATGTTGCTGGTGGTCATGTCAGGTCTCCGGACGTCTGGTCGTTGATATTCTAATGTGTGTTACCGGCAAGTAAATTAGGCGGCCCTACTGGACGCCGAACCCGGGATTGGTGCCGCGGTTGATCGGCCCCATGGGCATGCTCCAGCTGGGGTCGGGGGCTTTGCCCCGCAGGCCCCATTCGAAATCGTAGTCGTCGATCTTCGAGATGGCGGCGGCTCCGTGTCCCGCGAACTCGGTCAGGTGTGCGACAAGGCCTGCCTGACCGTCGAACAGGCCGGCGTGCCACTGATAAAGCTTCGACAGGTCGGCGGTCCGCCCCGAAATTTCCAGATTGTCTTCTTCCGCCAGGAACGCCCGGGCCGCGGCGGCCAACTGGTTGTAGACCTTCGGGCCGGTGAAGGGTTCCCGCGGCAGTTCCGGACATCCCTTGGCCGGGCAGGTCAGCCCATACATGACCAGCGGCGTGTCCCAGTGCGCGTAGAGGATCCGGTGTTCGATGTCGTTGAGCGACAGCGCCACCCCGTTCACGGCGAATTTCTTTTCGGTCCAGGGGCTGTCGTCGTCCAGATAGAAGCGCTTGATCTTGACCCGTGCCTGCCGGTGGGGGTTGCGGCCGGCCATGCTGGACTGGCGGCGGTTGACGCGGACGAATTCCTCCAGCGTGAACGCCACGGTCGCCGCGTTGTAGAAATTGAGCCAGAACGCCAGCTGCTCTTCGCGGCCCAGCGCCATGACATCGGTGGCCTCGAGCGTCTTGAGGTACGACCGCAGCGTCTTCTGGCCCGACCGGTCCAATGCACCATAGTCGAGTTCGTAATTGCCGAAGGAATTGGCCTCGCCGTAGAGCGTCTTCAGGATGGCGGCCCAAAGCCGGTGCGAGCGGTATTTGGTGCTGTCCGGGTCGTGGGCGGCAAAGGCCTCGATCGGCCCGCCGGGTGGCGCAGGCTGGGGCGTGGCGCCGGCAGGGCCAGCCGCCAGCGCGATGGCGCAGACCCCGACCAGGGCCAACTGCAATCTTGTTTTCATGGTCCCCCTTCACGTACTGATTCAATGGTGCCGGGTCCCCTGACCTGGCGTTTACCCTGTAAACGGAGATATTCGTGGCCCGCGGCGACTTCAAGTTTCATTACACGATTCGCGTCCGCTATGCAGAAGTGGATGCGCAGGCCGTTGTCTTCAATGCGCACTATCTCACCTACTTCGATGTCGCCCACACCGAATACATGCGCGCACTGGGGATCGCCTATGATGCCGAGGTGAAGCGCACCGGCACCGACTTCCACCTTGTGAAATCGGTGGTTGAATACCGCCAGCCGATCTTCTTCGACCAGCGGTTGGATGTCTGCGTGCGGGTGGCGCGGATCGGCAATACCAGCGCCCAGAACCTGTTCGAAATCCATGCCCATGGCGAAGACAACCTGCTGGCGTCGGGGGAAACGGTGATCGTTTGCGCCAACCTTGAAACCCACCGCCCTGTCCCGGTCCCCGACTGGCTGTCTGTTCCCGTCCGCGCGTTCGAAGGCGAAGCCCTGAGCGGGTAGCTGCGCGGCAGATTTCGTTCCATTTTCTCAGGTATTTAGCACCTCACGGGGTGGACCTGCCCGGCAGGGCCTGCATAATCGGCAGGCCTTTGCCCAAAAAGCGTGGAGCCTGACAATGCGTGCTGTTCTCTTTCTCGTTCTGATTTCCTTCATGGCGGCTCCTGCCGCCGATGCGGTCGACAAGAAGGCGTGGCCCCATGCCATGGGGCTCGATGCGGAGCGCCGCTACAAGGAACAGCAGGAGAAGAAAAAAGAAGCGATGCCCGACGACGGGCTGGGTGGTGGCCCCATGCTGCCCGACGGCAAGAAGCGCCAGCACGCCTTCGATCCGCTCGACACGATGATCGCCGACCTGATCGACTGGCTCGACAGGTGCCGGAAGGGAACCGCCGACGGCCAGCGGATCTACGACAAGCGCTACCGGGCGCTCAAGGAACGGCTGCAGATCGAACGCAACCGCCTGAAGAACGAAAAAGCGCAGATGCCCTTCTCCGACAAGGCAAAGAAGGAGCAGGCCGACCGCATCGAGCAGATCCAGATCAACATCAAGCGGCTCGAGGCCCTGTTCAAGGACCTGCCCGACCCGAAGGAATGCAAGAAGGTGGAGAAGCGCTAGGCGCTAGCCGCCAGGGTTAGCCAAGACGCTCGAACGCGTCACGGACCAGCGGCAGCCGGTCATTGCCGAAATACATGTCGATGTCGTTCACGAACATGGTGGGTGAGCCGAACCCGCCCCGGTCCATCAGTTCCTGGGTGTTGTCCTTGAGGCGCTGCTTGACCCCTGGGTCGGCAATGCTGGTGAAGAAAGCGTCACGGTCCAGTCCGACCTCATCTACCAGTTCCGCCAGCACCGCGTCGTCGGCAATGTCCTGATCGTCGCCCCAATAGGCTTCGCACACCCGGGTCGCGAAGGGCACCAGCTTGCCTTCTTCATCCGCGAGAAAGCAGCCGCGCATCGCCTTCACCGAATTGACCGGAAAGATGGACGGCCAGCGAATCTGAACGTCCGAAAGGCGTGCCCAGTCGGACAGGTCTTTCCGCATGTAGGTCGCTTTCTCGGGCACAGGGTTGGCGCGCGTCTCATAGATACCCTGGTTGATGGCATTGAAGACGCCGCCCACCAGGATCGGGCGCCACAGGACGTTGACGCCGAACTCTGCCGCCAATGGCTGGATATTGTGGAACGCCAGATAGGTCCACGGGCTCGAACAGTCGAAAAAGAACTCGAACTTGATCATGCTGCGCTCCCCGTGCCGGCAGCTGCCGGTTCATGGTCCCAGTACTTGAACACCATGATCCACATCAGCGACATGGCGGCAAGCATGTAGAGCGCGCAGGCAATGGCCACGGCCTCGACGGACACGCCCAGATCGAACACATATCCCATGGAAACCGGCGCCAGCGCGGTCGCGATCATGCCGATCGACCCCATGATGGCGCGCGCCGAACCGACGTGCCGCGGGCCATAAAGCTCGGACCAGAAGGCGCCGCCCGTCGGGATCGCAAAGCCGAGAGTCACGCCCGCCAGCCCCAGATAGATCCATGCGATGATCGGGTCGTTGTCCAGCGTCAGCACCAGGATGCCCAGCATCATGGGAATGGCGTTGAACGGCATGATCCGCCGTGCGCCGAACTTGTCGACCATCGGGCCGCCGATCACTGAACAGATGAAGCCGATGCCGGCAAAGGCCGTGAACGCTGCCGGCTGCAGGTCATAGGACCAGCCCTGCAGGTCGGCGATATGCTGCTGGTGAAAGATCAGTCCGGTGATGATGAAGGGCATCGACAGCGACGAGGGGATCAGCAGGTAGAAGCGGATGTCGCGCAGCAGCACGCGGGTGATCCATCCGCCGCTCTCCTCGGGGGCGGCCATGCCTTCGTCGCTTTCCTCCAGGAACTTCTCGTGCCGTTCGCCATGGCCGGTCAGCAGCCACAGCATCAGCGGGATCAGCGTCAGGCTCAGGCCCACCGCGCTCCACTGCCACGCGCCGCGCCAGCCTAGCTCTTCGGTCAGCGCCTGCCCGAAAGCGGGGAACACCGCCTGGGAGGCCGCCATGCCGAAGCCGGCGATCGAGATGGCCAGGCCCCGTTCCTTGTCGAAATAGCGCGCCATGGAGGTGAAGGAGGCGTGCATCATCAGGCCCTGGCCGGACAGGCGCAGCAGGAAGAACGCCAGGATCAGCATGAAGATGCCGTCGGCCACGGCCATCATGAAGCACCCGGCAATCAGCCCCGCGCAGATGAACCCGGTAAAGAAGCGCAGATCGACATCGTCGATCTTGCGGCCCACCCACATCATCAGGATGCCCGCGATGCCGGTCGACAGGGAGAACAGCCCGCCCAGCTCGCCGTGGGTCAGGCCGAAATCCGCGCGGATGTGGTTCGCGAAGGGCCCGAAATAATAGGTTTGCCCGAAGCCCGAGAAGAACAGCATCAGAAATCCCCAGGCCAGGAACTTCGGATGCGACAGAATGAAAATCAGGTAATTCACGGGGCGGGGTCGGACGTAGTAGGTAGGGTGAAGGCGCCCTACATAGTCCCGTCACGGGTGAATGTATAGCGTCCGCAATGGTGAAGGGAAGCGCATGTCCGACGGTGAAATCAAGTGGCGGTACTACGAAAACCTTGCGGTCGGCGAGGTCGTTCAATCCGATTACATGACCCTTGAAAAAGAGGAAATGGTCGCGTTTGCCAGCAAGTACGACCCGCAATATTTCCACGCCGACGAGGCCACCGCGCCCGACCATCCGCTGTTCGAGGGACTGACCGCCAGCGGCATCTATGTGGCGGCGATCTGGCGCCTGCTCGACCACCAGGTGTTCGGCGATGTCGCCTGGGTGTGTGGCCTCGGCTGGGACGAGGTGCGGTGGAAAAAGCCGCTCAAGCCCGGCGACCAGGTCTGTGCCTGGGCGGAAATCCTCGAAAAACGGCCCTGGATCAGAGGGGGGAAGAACCGGGATGATATCGGGCGGCTGACCCTACGGCACGAACTGCGCCGCCCGGATGGCGAAATGGTGTTTGGCTATTTCGGTGACAGCCTCGTTCACAAACGGCCGAAGAAATAAGGCTCATTCCTCCCCGACATGCTCGGCAAGGCCCGGCTCGTCGGCGGGCCCCAGCAGCCAGACCAGAACGAGGGTTGCGGCCACGGCGCCGATCAGCTGCGCGACGATGAACGCAGGCGCGTCCATCGGCAGGATGCCCGAAAACGTGTCGGTCAGGGTGCGAGCGACGGTCACCGCCGGATTGGCGAACGACGTCGATGACGTGAACCAGTAGCCCGCCGTGATGTAGAGGCCCACCGCATAGGGCACCGCGTTTGGCCGGTAGTGCACGCAGCCCAGGATCGTGGCCACCAGCCCGAAGGTGGCGACGAATTCGCCCAGCCATTCGCCGCCTGTGCCGCGGGCATTCGTGCTCTGCTGGATAAGCGGTTCGCCGAACATCGCGTGGGCGATCACCACACCGGCGATGGCGGCAATAACCTGCACCACGACATAGGCGGCGCTTTCTCCCACCGAAATTTTCCGCTGCAGCAGGAAAGACAGTGTCACCGCCGGGTTGAAATGCGCGCCCGACAGCGGCCCGAAAATCAGGATCAGCACCACCAGGATGGCGCCCGTGGCGATGGTGTTGCCCAGAAGCGCGATGGCGTCGTTGCCGCCCGCCAGGGTCTCGCCCATGATGCCCGAACCGACAACGGTCGCGAGCAGGAAGGCCGTGCCCAGTGCCTCGGCGGCAAGCCGTTTCGTTAGTGAAATCATGCTTTTACGAAGGTAACGCAGGCGGCGCCTACGCAGCCGTCTCCGGTTCCCGGCCGGTCAGGTCGCGGCCCATCTCTTCGAGACGCTTCTGCAGGCTCAGCTTGTCAAGCTTGTCGATCGGCAGGGAGACGAACACCGACAGCATGTTGTTGATGTACTTGTAGATCTGGGCGAATTTCGCGGCGATCTCCGCGTCCGTCCCCTCCGCCTTTGCCGGATCTTCGAAGCCCCAATGGGCCGTCATTGGCTGGCCGGGCCAGGCCGGGCAGGGCTCGCCCCCTGCCTGGTCGCAAAGCGTGAAAACAAAATCGAGGGCGGGTGCGCCGTCGGCGGCAAACTCGTCCCACGACTTTGACCGCAGGTTTTCGGTCGGGTGGTTGAGCGACTTCAGCAGCGTAATGACGTGCGGGTTCACCGTACCGCCGGGATGACTGCCCGCGCTGTAGGCCGTGAAGGTGCCCAGGCCCATCCGGTTCAGGATGGCCTCGGCCATGATGCTGCGCGCCGAATTGCCGGTGCACAGGAACAGAACGTTGTAATGCTTGTCGGACATGATCTGGTTCCCTCCTCGTATCAGCCCTTGTCCACGTTTTCCGCCGGCGCCTCTGGCATCGGCTCGATTGCCTCGACCGGGGTGAGGCCGGCAAGCGCGGCCAGTTCGCCGCAGATTTCGACACGGCCCTGGCAGCAGTCGCGGGTCAGGTAGGCCAAGAGCGACCGGGTGCCTTCGATGCTTGCCGCGTAGAAAATCTGCCGCACGGCCCGGTGTGACCGGATCAGGTCGGCCTGCTCGAGCACACTCAGATGTGTCGACAGGGTCGACGGCGGCACCTCCAGAATGACAGCAATCCTGCCTGCGGGCAGGCCGTTGGGCCCCTCCTGCAGCAGCAGGCGGAAGATGCGCAGGCGGGTCTCCTGCCCGAGCGCCGCGAAGGCCTTCACAGCCCGGCTCTGTGTCATGAACGATTCCATGTTTCGAGATTTCCCGAAATGAGGAAAAACTCAAGTGAACCTTTTGTGACGGCCGGTTTCCGGCCCACCGTACGGTCTTTCGGGTCCTCGCGATTGCGCTCCGCGCGGGGTTGCACTATGTCCAGATCAACCACGCAGCCAACACGTCGATTCCACCAACGCACTGATTCTGCCAACGCACTGTTTCTGAAAGACCGGTGATTCCTTGTTCGAGCTAATGAAAATGCCGCGGGTCGGCGCGGCAATGGCCCTTGTCATGGTGCTGGCCGCGGCGCTGCCGTCGGGTGCGTTCGCACAGGCCGACCCGCCGTCGGATGAAGAACGCGCCTGCCTTGACGCTCTCAACACCGCGCGGACGACCGCAGGACGGCTTTGCGAGGAGGCGGCGCGCGGCGGCTCCCGCACGGCAATGTACTATCTGGGGCACATGTACCGGGAAGGGCATCTGGTCGGCCAGGACTTCAACATGGCGGTCTACTGGCTGGAACAGGCGGTGCGTGCCGGGGTCATCCTGGCGGGGCCTGCCCTCCGGATGACCCAGGACGAAGGCCCCAAGGGTATGCCCCGGCCGGGCGCCGCGCCATTCCTGTCGACAGAGCGCGCCAACATCATCATGGGGCTGTTCGTCAACGGCTGTGCCGCCCACTTCTCCTCGCCGGTGGCGCTGGGGGAATGGATCGACGAGCGGGGCTATCCCCCGCTAACGGAAGAAAGCACGGCCTATTTCCTGGGCGAACAGGACGGCGTCGGCTGGTCGGCCAGCAACCAGGCGGGGGAATTCGTCGTTACCTTCGCCGGTGAAGACCACAGCTGTTCGATCTGGGCGCGGCGGGCGGATGCGGCCGCCATCGACAAGCGGTTCCGCGCCATGATCAGCAATCTTGAAAAGCAACGTTTCCGCATCGAGAA
Source organism: Smithsoniella earleae (assembly GCA_032356285.1). Classification (NCBI taxonomy): domain Eukaryota; kingdom Viridiplantae; phylum Chlorophyta; class Ulvophyceae; genus Smithsoniella; species Smithsoniella earleae. Next base: position 10,436 of record JAULKQ010054933.1, on the reverse strand, counting down.
GGTTTCAACGGCGAGTGGCCAGCCGGTTGATCCCGACAAGATCCAGCTGGCCTACTACGTGCAGGCACCGGCGACCGACAGCGCGGCCATCTATGTACTGGTGGCGTCCCGCGATGCGGATGCACCGTTCGCCGTCCAGCTCACCGCCGCGCCCGTCGCGGCGAAGCCCTAGAGAATTCTCCTAGACCACCAGGCCCGTACGCGCATCGGTGTACTGGCCGCCATCGACCACGACCGCGCCGTTGACGATCACCTTGTCCACGCCCTTGGGGTGCCGGATGTAGCGGTTGGCGTTGCCCGGTACGTCGTTGACGAAGATCTCTTCGCCACGGTCGATGGACTCGGGATCGAAGACAACGATGTCGGCGGCCATACCTTCCTTCAGAACGCCGCGGCCCTTGATGTTCCAGGCTTCGGCCACCTCGCCGGTCATGCGGTAGACCGCCCGTTCGAGGGTCATGTCGCCGCGCTCGCGGACGTGCTTCGACAGCATGTAGCAGGTATCGCCCGCGCCGCAGAACTGGGCGATATGGGCGCCCGCGTCCGATGCGCCGACGAGGCAATATTCGTGGTTCAGAATCTCCGCTACCCGGTCCGTGTCGGCGTGGATCAGGCCGACCAGCTGGAACTCGGCTTCGAGGTTCTCGCGCAGGGCGATGTCCAGCATCACGCGCGGGACGGTGCTGCCCTGTTCGGTGGCGATCTCGAACAGGGTGCGGCCCTCGAAGGGCTTGTTGTCGGGGTGGCTCACCCGGCCCACGCGCACCATGGCGAAGACCGGTGATTCGGAGTTCACCATCTGGTCAATGAGCGTCTCCTGGGTCGCGGGGTCGCTGTAATAGGCAAGCCGCTCGTCGCGGTTCATCTTGAGGGCGGCGGCCCAGGCGGGCATCGACAGCAGCAGGAACGAATTCTCGCTCAGCCGGATATTCATGTCGAACGGCCGTGGCATCGACTGGCCATAGACCCTGGCACCGGCCGCATTCACTTCCTCGAGCTTCTCGAGCGACTGTTTCCACAGGTCCCCGAGCGGCGAATAGACAATCGGGGCGAGTGTGCAGGTGACGCCCGACGCCTTCGAGATCTCCGCCAGTTCCTCGATGCAGCGGATCTGCTCGCCCTCGGTGATGAAGTCGGGCACTGTCTGCATGATGCCGCGGCCGGTCTCGACCATGGCTTTCGCAAGCGCGATCTTTTCCTTCAGTTCGGCAAAGCGGCTCGGCACCGGCTTCATGTTTTCGTCGATATCGACATAGGACGTCGACAGGCCGATGGCACCGGCGGCCATGGCTTCCTTCAGAAGCCGGCACATTTCGTCGATTTCCGCATCCGTCGCGGCCCGTTCCTGGGCCGCCTCGCCCATCACGAACAGGCGCAGCACGGAATGGCCGACAAGCGCGCCGACATTGATCCCGAGGCCCTCGCGGATGTGGTCGAGATAGTCCGGGAAGCTTTCCCAAGTCCAGGGAACGCCCTCGTCGAAGGTGTCGTCGCCGATGTCCTCGATCACGCGGAACATGCTGACCAGTTTCTTCGACGCCGCCTTGTTGCGGATCGGCGCAATCGACAGCGAGCAATTGCCGATGACGACCGTGGTGCAGCCGTGTTCCAGCGACGGCGTCGCCAGCCGGTCCCAGCACAGTTGCGGGTCGTAATGGGTGTGGATATCGATGAAGCCCGGGGCAATGACCCTGCCGCCCGCGTCGATTTCCTGGGCAGCGTCGCCGTCGACCTGGCCGACCGCCACGATCTTGCCGTCCTTGAGTGCAACGGCGCCTGCATAGGGTGCGGCGCCCGTGCCGTCGACGACCAGTCCATTGCGAATGATGATGTCTGCCTGTGCCATCGTCCCTGCTCCCCGATTACGATGTAAATTATAGCGCCCGGAATCTACCGGCGCCCCTGGTCTCACGCAACCGTGCGGGCTCGAAACTTGCCTAAGGGCGTGTGCTTCCTATGTGAAACCACGAACAGGCAGAAAAGGAGAGACACGACCCAATGTCCAAACAACCGTTCAAGACCGACATGGAAGCGATTCGCAAGCGCGCCCGCGCGAAGATGATGGATGGCGCAGTGACGGCGGCCTACGAGGCCGACCCGAAGCAGGTGATCGATGTTCTGAACGACGTGCTGGCAACCGAGATCGTGTGCATCCTGCGCTACAAGAACCATTATTACATGGCCTCGGGCCTGCACGGTGAAACCGCTGCGGCGGAATTCCTCGAACATGCCCGGCAGGAACAGGACCATGCCGACTGGGTGGCCGAGCGCATCACCCAGCTGGGCGGTGTGCCGAACCTCAACCCGGAAGGGCTGCAGACGCGGGCTCATGCGGAATATATCGAGGGCGAAACCCTTGAGGAGATGATCACCGAAGATCTCGTCGCCGAAAGGGTGGCCATCGAGACCTATTCCGAAATGGTTCGCTGGCTTGGTGACGACGACCCCACGACCCGTGGTATCATCGAGACGATCCTGAAGCAGGAGGAAGAGCACGCCGACGACATGGCCGGCCTGCTCGAGAAAATGGCTGCCTGAGGCTTTCTAGCTGCCCACCGCGATGGTCTTGATGTTGACGAATTCGCGGATCCCGTACGACGACAGTTCCCGGCCATAGCCGCTGCCCCGCGTGCCGCCGAACGGCAGGCGCGGGTCCGACTTGACGAAGTCGTTGACGAAACAGGCGCCCGCCAGAAGCCCGCTGCGGGCAATGCGCTCGCCGCGTGTCTCGTCCTCCGTGAACACCGCCGATCCCAGGCCGAAACTGGTGGCGTTGGCGGCGTCGATGGCCTCGGCCTCGTTCTTCACGCGGATCACGGACGCGACCGGGCCGAAGAATTCCTCGGTGAAGGCCGGCATGCCTTCGGCAACGCCCGTCAGCACGGTGACGGGATAGAAGTTGCCCGGCTTGTTCGGGATGTCGCCGCCGACGGCGCGCGCCGCGCCCTGGTCGAGGGTGCGTTCCACCTGTTTCTGGATATTTTCGCGCAGATCGTGCCGGGCGAGCGGCCCGAGATCGACGTCGTCATCCGTAGGGTCGCCTTCGCGCCGGGCCGACATGCGGTCGATCAGTTTTTCCGTGAATGCATCCGCTACCGGTTCGGTGACGATGAACCGCTTGGCGGCCACGCAGGTCTGGCCGGTGTTGAACAGCCGACTCTGGGCGCCGGCTTCGGCGGCCTTGTCGAGGTCGGCGTCTTCCAGCACGACGAACGGATCGCTGCCGCCCAGTTCCATCACCGACTTTTTCAGGTTCTGCCCCGCGAGCGCCGCCACGGCCTTGCCCGCGCGGACCGAACCCGTCAGGGTCACCGCCTGGATCGCGTCATGGGCAATGATGTCGGGTACCACGTCATGGTCAACGAACAGGCTGGTGAACAGGCCCCGGGGCACGCCGGCTTCGGCAAACAGCAGTTCCACTTCGCGGGCTGCGCCGAACACGTTGGGCGCATGCTTGAGGACGCCGCCAGTGCCGGCCAGCAGCGCCGGGACGGCAAAGCGCAGCACCTGCCAGAACGGGAAATTCCAGGGCATGATTGCAAAGACCAGGCCAATGGGTTCGAACGCGACGAACGAACGCTTGAAGTCGGTGGCGATTTCCTCGTCGGCCAGAAAGCCGGGGCCGTTCTCGGCATAGTACCGGCAGAGCCATTCGCACTTTTCGATCTCGCCGCGGGCTTCTTTGATCGGTTTGCCCATCTCGGCGGTGATCAGCTGGGCATAGCGCTCGCGGTTCGCGGCCAGCAGTTCGCCCACGCGGGTGATGGCGGCGGCGCGGTCGGCCATCGGCACCCGGCGCCATTCCTCATAGGCTGCGTGGCCGGCCTGCAAGCGGCGGCCGATCTCGGCGCTGGTGTGGGCGTCGAAACGCGCGACGGTCTCGCCCGTCGCAGGGTTGATGCTTTCGAACATGGTCGGCTCTTTCGCCTGTCGTCTTGAGGGATTGTCCGCCTAGGGCGTATCGCGCTCCAGCGGCGTGGTCCAGAGATAAAGCGTGCGTTCGCGCTGATAGGCGCCGCCCGGAATGAACCGCACCACCGTCTGCTGCTTGATTCCGGGAATATCGAAATCATGGCTGACGATTCGCGTGCCGGGACGCATTTGATCGAATTGTGAGATCAGCTTCCGGTTCATCGCAGGGCTCAGATAGAGCGTCACTACGTCGGCCTCGCTCAGATCGGCCTCGAACAGGTTCTCGTCGCGCACCGTCGCTTGCTCTGAAAAGCCCAGCTGTTCGATTTCGGCGCGCGACAGTTCCACCAGCTTGGGGTCGATTTCATAGCCCACGGCCCGGGCACCGCGCCTGGCGGCGGCGATCAGGATACGGCCGTCGCCCGAGCCCAGGTCGAACAGGGTTTCGCCATTGCGCAGCTGGGCCAGCACCAGCATTTCCTCCACCACCGGTTCGGGCGTCGGCACGAAATTGATGTCGGGCTTGTCGTTGGGGTCCACCAGCCGCGCGCCCTCGGCAGTGCGAAGCGGCGTGGTCCAGACATAGATCAGGTGCTCGCGCGCGCCGGCCACATCGGGGGCAAAGCGGATCAGCTTGTCGGCGATATAAGGCCCCAGCGCGTGGTCGTGGCTGACGATGCGTGCGCCGGGCTTCAGCTGGCGCAGCTGGGGAATCAATTCCTGATTCATTTGATCGGTCAGCGACATGGTGACGATGTTGGCGTCCGACAGATCGAGAGTCAGGATATCGGCGCGGCGCACCTGGATCAGGTCGTCAAAGCCCGCGTCCCGCGCGGCAGCCCGTGACTGGGCCACCAGGTCGGGGTCGAGCTCGAATCCCCAGGCCCGGACACCGTATCGCGCCGCCGCGGTGATCAGCACCCGCCCGTCGCCCGAGCCCAGGTCGTACAGCACGTCGTCCGGCTGGGGGTCGGCGGCTTCCAGCATGCGCTCGACCACGTTCTGTGGCGTCGGGACATAGGCGGTGTCTGGCGCCCGGAAGTCGGGCGCCTTGGGGTCACGTGCCTCGTACCAGCGCCATGCCTCGTACCCGCCCCAGCCAAGGGCGACCAGCAGAATCAAAATCCGGATTACCGTATCGCCCTTCATGATTGCCCCGTTGCGTGCCGCCCTATTCGACGTCGAACCGGTAGGTGTCGCCATCGCGCTTCAGCCGGCCGGCGGTGGGCGAACTGAAATGGGTGCCGATGACCAGGGTCGGGGTGTCCGCGAAGCGTTCGAATACCGCATGGCGCGTCGCAGTCGAGGCCGCCTTGTCATAATCCACGGCGGCGGCCCAGTGCGGCCGGGCGATCTGGCAGGGGTGGTGCATGAAGTCGCCGGTGATCAGCGCCGTTTCGCCCTTCGATTCGATCATCACGCTCACGTGCCCCGGCGTATGCCCCGAGGTTTCCATGAACCGCACCTCGTCGCAGATCACGTGGTCGGTATCCACGAGATCGACGAGGCCCGCATCGAAAACCGGCTTCACGGAATCGCCGAACACGGTCGCGGTTTCCAGCATTGAATCGCCGTCGTCGGCCTCGGCTTCCTTCTCCCAGTATTCGAATTCGGTCCGGCCCATCAGGTAGCGGGCGTTGGGGAAGGTCGGCACCCATTTGCCGTCGACCCACCGCGTATTCCAGCCGACGTGGTCGATGTGAAGGTGCGTGCATAAAACCGTGTCGAAGGCATCGGTGGCGAATCCGGCTTTCGCCAGGTCGTCGAGGAACGGGCCCTGCATCTTGTTCCACGCGTCGAAACCGCGTTCCTTGTCGTTGCCGACGCAGGTGTCGACCATGATCGTGCGGTCGGGCGTTTCCACTACCAGGGCGTGGATGCTGGCCAGCAGGTGCAGTTTTTCATTGACGAAATGCGGCTGCAGCCAGGCGATCTCGGCGATCTCCTCCTTGCTGGCGTCGGGCAGCAGGTTTTTCATGCCGGGCACCCGGTCCAGCTCGGGCACCTTGGTGATTTTCACATCACCGACCTGCCAGCTCATGAATGTCATCGTTGTGGCTCCAGTCGTTCGAACTCAAATCCGATTTCGCGCCAGCCATTGTCCACACCCACCCTGCGAACGAAAGAGACAGAATTCGGCCAACCGTCGTGCCGTGATAGCCGGGTTCTGTTTTCTTCCGTCAGGTTGAACGTTTCCAGTTCCTTGATCTGGTCGAGCTGGTCGCGGGAGAGCGGCTTGTCCGTGTTCCGTGTCATGTTGGTAAGCAGGGCCTTCACGCCTTCGACAACCGAATCACGGTCATATTCCTGTCTGTTCTCGTAACTTACCTCGCCGTCGGTAACCTCCGTAACCCGTGTCGTCGTCATGACGACCAGGGTTGTGCCGGTAATTTCCCACGGAAGCTCGTTCTCGTAGATCATATCCTGATCTCTGTACAACTCCGCGCCGGTCAGCGCGAACAGCGGGTAGGCGTCCTGCAGAAAAAGCTCCGGGGCGGTGGCGGCGTCCACGGAAAGGAACGTTTGTTTGATGTTCTCGAATATCTGTTCCTTCTGGCGCCGCTGCTGCGGTGATTCGCCTTCGGAAAAGGCCGCGTTCATGGCAAGCGAGAACAGCGGCTCGATGTTCTTTTTCGTCTCTTCCCAGTTTTCCATGCGCAGCGGGTAGCCGGTTTCATCGGACCGGAACTCCAGCGTCATTTGCGACAGCAGGTTTTCCATCAGGCGCGTGACAAGCTCTGGCTGCGCCTCTGCCGGTCCCGTGGGCAGGACGGGCGTAATGCCTTCATACGCAAGGCGGATAACATAGCCGTCCTCATCAGCGCGAAGAACCGTCAGCGCCAGCAACAGCTCGGCGCTGGCATCGGGCCGGCCCTTCCGGACCATTGAACCCCCGGTATCCCTGCTTTTGACAAGGCGGTACCTGACCGTCTGGGCAATTTGGGGTTGGAACGGAACCGAAATAATTTCATCCGTGGCCGCCGGTTCGGCTTTCGACGGCGCGTGGATGGCGACGAGCAGGGCCAACGTGGCCAGCGTCAATCGAAACATGTCTATAAAAATCCTTTTGTGGCAGGCCTTTATTGAAGGGGCGTCAAACGGGGCTTGCTGTCGCGCTGGGTTCGACCCGGACATTCCAGCGCATGATTGTCATGATGTCTCCCCGTTTTCAGGAATCCGCCAGTGCGACAGGTCGCGATCGAGCAGGGCCTCGATGCCCACGATATCAGGTTCGAAATAGGGATTGAGAATCTGTGCAAGCGCCGACAGTCCCCGCTGGCGTTCATGGCGGTAGGCCGTGGCCATCTGCCGGTCGCGGTAGGAATGCGATCCCGGCAGGTACCGCAGCAACAGCCGCCGCAGGCGCCCTGCCTGTGCGTCCGACGAGGTGGCGTTGTAGACGACGCCAAAATCCGGTTCGAACGCCGTATCGATCCCCAGAAACCCGAAGACCTCCGTCACGGTCCCTCGGGTGTCGCCAACCAGATCGTCATAGAGCAGCACTTTCACGTTCTCGCGGCCGAACGTGTCGAAATACTCGTTGAGGCTGTCGGCGTAGAGGCTCCAGCGCAGATACTGCAGGGCAACCTGGCCCTTCGCCTCGCGTTCGGGCTGGGCGGCGACGGCGTCTGCGAAGGTGCGGCACGGCTCGTCGCCTTCGCGCCGTTTCAGGAAATAGTGGGACAGCGCGCGCTCGCCCGGGTGGCGAAGGATGGCGACAAGCTTTGCATCGGGGGAATACCTGTGGATGCGGGCGGCCGCGCCGTCATACCGCAGATATTGCGGTGAGGCGTCGCCCAGCACGGCCTCCCCGTTGGCGCCGTCAAACTGTGCCAGATAGTCGGCGGTGGACTTGACCGCCCTCACATAGGCTGGATCGTCCGGGTGGGGCCGATGATCCGGATCCTCGAAATCGAAGCAGAAGAACCGCGGCTCCTTCATCCGGCTCATGAACACGTCCGGATGCTCGTTCATGTAACGGTAAAGCGAAGTGGTGCCCGAGCGGGCGGCGCCAAAGATGAAGAAATTGGGCCAGCGCGGGCGGTCCTGGGTCATGGTTTTCGGATCGGCGGTTCTTTTGCGGGTGCGGCGGCCGGTTTCCGCGTTAGTCTAGAGCACAAACTGCCGGTCCCGAAAGAGTTTGAAGGGGCCGGGGAATACGCGCTTCACACCGCCGGGCAAGTCACCCAGGGATAATTGACGCCATGAGAATAGGGATTTCACTGCCGGTGCGCGAAATGGGCGACGACCTGGTCGCCATCCGCGATTTTGCGCAGGCTGCCGAGGAACTGGGGCTTACCCATCTGCGGGTCCCCGACCAGGTGATCCGGCCGGGCAGCGGCGACCTCCACGAACCGACCGTGATGATGAGCTATATCGCCGCGGTCACGACGAAGATCGAGCTGGTGCCGTCGGTTATCATCCTGCCTTTGCGGCAAACCGCGCTGGTGGCCAAGCAGTTCGCCACGCTCGATTGCCTTTCCGGCGGCCGGCTGCGGCTTGGAATCGGGGTCGGCAACAACGAGGCCGAGTATCAGGCGATGGGTCAGGACTTCGCCTCCCGCGGCGCGCGGTGTGAGGAACAGCTCGACCTGCTGAAATTGCTCTGGACGCAGGAAAGTGTTGATTTCAAAGGACAATGGGACGCCATCGACGGCAATGGAATTTCCCCGATGCCGGTCCAGCGGCCCATTCCGGTCTGGATCGGCGCAAAGCCGGTGCCATCCCCACGAATCTGTAAACGCATCGGCGAAAAAGCCGACGGCTGGTTCGTGCTGGCGACACCGGAACAGTTCCCCGGGGTCAAAGGCGCCATCGACCGGGCGGCGGAAGCGGCGGGCCGCGACCCGAAATCCATCGGCATGGAAGCGGGCGTGGCCGTGGTCGGCGACCGCGAGGCGGAATGGCGCGACCGGGTCAAGAACTGGCACGACACTGGCCTCACCCATCTCTGCCTGCGAACCCTTGGTGGGGGCCTGAGCATCGGTGAGCACATCCCAAGGATGCGTCAGGCCGTGGCTGACCTGCCGGTCTGAGTCCCTTTTCCGGAAATCGATATGACAGAACAGAGCGCACCACCTCTTCACAGCATCTCCACCTCGGGTGAAATGCTGCTGCGGGCAATTCGGCGCTACAGGGATCGCGAGGCGCTGGTTTGCGGCGATATCCGCATGACCTACGCGCAGGTGGGCGACCGGATCAGCCAGCTGAAACAGGCTTTGAAGGCACTCGGGCTGGGCAACGGCCACGCGCTCTGCCAGCTCGGGTCGAACCGGCCCGAGACCCTGATGCTGCGGATCGCAACGACTCTGCTCGGCATCCGCTATACGGCGCTGCATCCGCTCGGGGCCGTGGCGGATCACGCCTTCATCGTCCAGGATTCCGAGGCCGACATACTGGTGATCGATCCGGTGTTCGCCGAACGCGCGGCGGGCCTGCCCGATGCAGCGCCGGTCAAACACCTGTTCAGCATGGGACCTTCCAATCTGGGCGAGGACCTGAACGCAATCGCCGATACCTTCACGCCCGAACCGCTGGTGGACGAGGCGGACCCGGACGGCATCATCGCGCTCGTCTATACCGGCGGCACGACCGGGCGGCCCAAGGGCGTGGTTCACAAGCAGCGGGCCACCACCTCGGCGGCGCTGATGATGCTGGCGGAATATGAATGGCCGCGCGACATCCGGAATCTGGTCGTCACGCCATTGAGCCATGCTGGCGGGTCCATGGTCATGCCGACATTCCTCAAAGGCGGCACATTGTTTCTGCAGGACGGGTTCCGGCCTGACACGTTCCTCGAAATTGTCGAACGGGAGCGGATCTCCGTGTCCTGGCTGGTGCCGACCATGATCTATGCGCTGCTCGATCATCCGGCGATCAGGACCACGGATCTCTCAAGCCTCGAACTGATGATCTATGGCGCCTCGCCCATGTCGCCGACGCGGCTGAAAGAAGCGCTCGAAGTGTTCGGCCCGGTGTTCCTGCAGCTTCTCAACGGGCCGGGCGAGCACCTGCTCCATCAGGCGGTTGATGATCTCGATCCCCGTCAGGTCGCCCTTGTGCACCGTGCGGTCGGCGGTCTGTCCAGCGAAGGCCTTGTGGTGCAGGCTGCCGTCGGCGGTGCGATCGAAGAAGCAGCCGACCTCGTTCTCCAGTTCGCGCACCCGCACCACGGCCTGCTCGCACAGCCGCCAGGCCGTGTCCTGATCGGGCAGCCACTTGCCGCCAACGATGGTGTCCATGAAGTGGCGTTCGACGCTATCGCCCTTGCCCAAGGCGACGTTGTAGCCGCCCTGGACCATGCGGGTGCAGCCGCACTTCCCGATCAGCCCCTTGACGGCGATGGTGATTTTCACGCCCGGCGGGGCCGATGGCTGGGCGTGCAGCGCGCCGAACATGCCGGCGCCGCCCGTGCCGATGATCAGGATGTCGGCGACCAAGACCTTTTCCCAGATCGCGGGCCAATCATCGCGGTCCCAGCCGTGCTCGGTCATGTCCGGATAGACGCCCGGCGGCACTTGGTG
>JAULKQ010054822.1:0-24185 GCA_032356285.1 Smithsoniella earleae | reverse complement strand
CGCAAGGGATATCTAACGGTATGCTGAGAACGCGCATGACAGCGTAGAGTCACAAGTATTATTGGGAAATTTTTCAAATTACTCTCCTCGTTAAATTAGCATCGAGCTGGAGATTTTTGGTGTGTTTGATGGTACATCAGACTACCGGAACTGGAGACCCATTTTTTCAAAAACGAAACCCAGTGCGGCGAGTAAACAGCACAAAGTGACTAACGCGTCTCAAGACGGGTAGATTAATATATTTAATATACTTAACACTTGCTCAAGTTGGTTTCATGATTTTCAGGCTCGTAGTTTTCGCGTAATTTTGCGAGATCGGTCACAGCCGCAGACCGGTGAAGGCAACACATCGAGATAGCTTTGCATTCGCAATCTCATCGACTTCATCAATTCAAATTTGGCCACAAGCTTTTTGTTCTATTGAAAGTGCGAGCGAGGTAACTCAAGAGTATACTACATAATCGACAACGTATGATCTCAGACAATCACATCCGAAAGGGTTTGGCGCTTTTCCAACATGTTCTCGTGTCCAAACGTGATTTGTCACTGTCAAGTCAAAGTTACCATTCGAGTAAGAGAACCTCGCTAGCGTGAGGTTGTCTCACTCAATCCCGAGAGCTCTGTGGCAATGGCGGGAAACCGGGAGGTTTCCCGCCATTCGTAAACGACACAAATCTCTCCTCGAGATTGTAGCCTTAGAATACAAACCCATAAAATGTACTCGCATAGAAAACTCACCCCGAATCCCAGGATCTAGTAATACTTTAGTACACGGCCACAAAGAGCCGAAGAAAATTATCCATCTGCATAAGTGGTAGACAGGGACCTGGCAGAAGATCAGACCTCAGGCAAAGGGTTAAGGTTTGACCTGTAGATCAGCTCCTGCACAGATGAGAGCCACAGATATAAGGACTGCCACTAGACTCGGACTGTTCAGTCTTTTCAACCACAACCTCTCATCTTGTGGTATTTTATTCTTCGATCACATGAGATATTTCTAAGGCCCACCCCACTATTTCATCCCATGAAAAAATTGGGTTTTGTCACGACGAGATACAGTTGATATGATTGGTAGAGTGGAGCTGAAGGTGGATTGATGCCACCAAGGACAGCCTCCTCCTCTATGACTCACATCATGTAGTAAAACATCAAGAGGGTGTCTGAAAATAAATTTGTTTTACTTATGATATTATTATTTCAAAGGTATTGCGCTGGTCTACTGTCGATGCCGTTTGAGAGACAGTAGATTAGAGGAACGAACGCTTGGAATACTCTGCACAAGCGATTCCAGTCTAGGGCTCAATTAGAGGGAGAAGTTTCGAAAACACAAGAACAGATAGAGATGGCAAGAATTCGATTCATCCCGCGTTGAACAGTACTCTTTCAGTTTCGATACATCAGCATTGACTCCGGCGAACAAGCAACGCAATGTAGCAGAGGTCGAACAAGTCATGCCTGAATGAGCACACGAGGGGCGCTGGAGAGCTTGCTATTTTTTGGGAATGCTGCACTGGCAGCAGACTGTGCTGTAGAGTGAGCGTAATAGCAGGCATTTATTGGAGGCCAACAACTCCCACCAAGCTTTGAGCGAGTCCATTTTCCAACCCGATACTCGGTAACACCATCAAATACTGAAAGAAGCTTCCTATTGCTGGCCGCGACTACCTGCGTGTTACCGTCATGTTCACAATCGCTTTAGATTGATATGTGCACTCACTGAGCACGTATTATATGTAATCGTTACTTAAAAAACATACCTTGAAAAAATAGCGGGATTTGATCAAGGAGTGAGGTTTCCACCCGTCTGGGAGCTGCATATTGAAAGGTGATGCGAGCTGTAGTCTAGCTAGAGCCAAGTCAATCAGTTCATTTTGCACGTGTTGTCTCGCCTTCTTCAATGAGTTTATTCTTTGCTGAACTCCTATCTCCACGCTATCATCGAATCCCTCGCACTGTGTTGTTAACTGATTTTCTCGTGCGGGTTTGCACTGATTACGGCAAGCGCAGGTATCGAGTGTTGTGGCCTTTGAAGGGCTAGCTACAAACTGCGTACTGTCGTGTATCATTCTGAAGGCTCATCATACACAAGACACGTTCAGCGTGAGTTGTATTCAGAGACATGGACAGGTGTTAGCACAGATGATTGTACGTCTGAGGAAGGTAAATCGCGGGATAGTGAATTTTAAGAATCTTTGGTGGATGTGTTCGCCCTTTGAGCCATCGATAGCTATCCAAGTGTGTGAAATTTCACGCATTTGTGGGCACGTTTTCCTGACAGCGCATTGGGCCAATTTATTGTCAGAGTCTATTTCTGTCAACTATGACATAATTAAAGTACTTGTAGAAAGCGATGCCTCAGCTCCGCGGAGCACTCCGCTTGATAGACCTTTCCTTGTATAAGATACTCAAGATTGCCTCTGAAATCTCTAAAAGATGCACTGACTACTAAAGAGAAAGTGGAAATCTGCACGTCTGTTTCATGTCGACTCAAGTAAAAGCACAATAGCCGATCAAACTGCGCATGGCAATCTTCGCGTTGATTTATGCCAGCTTGCCCATTACGAGAGCTGGCTATTCACAGTAATGAGAACAACATGTGCTCTACAAAAGTCCACTAATCGCAATTAAGGTGGCACTCGCAATTCTTTGCAGAATGTTGTCCAAAGAATATGTGCTGCACTCCACAATCAATTACTCATCATTGACAGACCACCCAATTCTTAACAGTAATATGGAACTATTCAGTCGCATGACAACTAACTTGAATACTGAAATGCAGTGCCACATTGACCAAGCAGAGTGTTTCTCAGTCCGTGTTTTCCTTGCAGGTGAAAGGATTCAAGAACTCACTTTAAGCAGCGTAGGTTGCTGGACCTGGTGAGCAAGCAGTCGAGTAGTAGTTCTTTCCGAATCTTTCTGCGAGACCAAATGCACATCTTGGTTGGGTTTTTTTCTTTGACAGGACTTGCTTGCCAGCAGAGGGTGACTGCAAACAAGTGGAGCCAATAAATCGCATGGATAATAATAGTTTGCACTTGTGATGATAGTAATCGCAATGAATGTACAGCCAACATATGTAATACAGCCACAGACACAAGGACAAAATATCACCAAGAATAAATGCGGTCGTAGGGAAGAGCCAGCAGGAATTGCTTGTAAGGCTATGAAAAAATTCAATATGTTGGAATCTCATTGGAATATATATCTCACATTTTAAAACTGCACAACCAAGGGTACACTGGAAAACAGTCTGACTTTCAGCGCCTTCTTAGAAGCTGGATGTCATGATTTACAAGCAAATTAGTTTCAAATACTATCCAATATTTGAGCACAACTTGATAGTAACTGTATCAACCACACCAACAGCAGCAGTAAAATCATTTAATCAGGATGAAGCCCACTTGAGATGCTGTAGTAGGTCCAGGGGAGAAGTGTCCAAGCTGGCTTTTTTCGTGGTCTTTAGACAGAAAAACCTTTTTTGTTTGATCACGGTGTGAAGTTCCAAAAGAGTACAGGGGCATGGACTTCCTCATGGACAATGTTTGCTTGCCACATGCCATTGTATCTGTACCATACTCCCCAGCACCAGGCTGGTCCTTAGCCCTTTTCACAAAATCATAGTTGAACCGCTGGCCAAAACCCAGTGAAGTAGCAGGATTTGTGCGCATTGGTGATAGTACTTGCTTTCCAACTCCACTCTGCATTTTAGAGCTCCATCTGGGGACCATGATGGACAGCGTAGTGTGACACTGTTCTCACTTTAATTGAAGTCATGGCAAGCTATTTGCGTACAAGTGCTAATCGCATGCAATTGGTTTGCAGTTTGCAATGATTTATTGCAAAGCCAAGTCTTTTGTGTCATTGAACTGCATAATTTGCCAAATAAATCCCACCACCTCATTCATGACTTGTGGGTACCTGATGGCTGAGATTTTGGTGCCATGAAAATACTATGTAGTGGATATAGATGAATTGCATGCCTGGTGCTCGTAGGTGCATGGACCAGGCGAGAGCCGTCCGAAGTGTGTTTTCTCAGATTCTGGATCTTGATACATTTTTTCTCTATTTTCCCTGGTTCCAGTTCCAAAAACTGGCCTGACCGCATTCTCCTTGTAGGATTCAACTTGAGGACCAGTGCTCTGTTTAACCTGCCATCCACATAAGCAATTTGTGAGAAGCAGGTGTACTTGTATAACTCGTGCATATGTCCAACTGTTATCTATCTCACCTTGTACAGCCCTGGGCCAAGCACACCGTTTTTCGTCGCCAATCCTTTTCTCAACTCGGTACCGACGCCATAGAACGGCGCTGAAACCTTTCCTGACAGAACTTGTTTCCCTAGCCCTTCCTACATTGAATAAGAATTCCGACATCGTACCGAGGCATTCAGTTTTCCAGGTTCAAGGTGTAGTACCGGTACAGCATATATCGCTCCTTGTGACTGATTTCCGCCTGATGACCTAACTTTAACTTTATCGTTTTCTGCGGAAATGTACATTTTGTGCCCAGCATCGCGATACGAACTGCCAAATGCTGTCCCAGGAGCGGTGACATCCTTTCCCAAGACTTGTTTCCCAAACCCAGACCGCAATTGTCCCCCGTTGCCGAAGAATACGGGATCAGCGGAGGCCATATCACCTGTAGTACCAACTAATTAGATAATTCCCACACCGTGCAAACGAAATCTCGCCTTGCACGGGAAACCCGATGCGCTGATGCTGAGGCAGCCAACACCTAGCGAAATCGTTCCCTGGACAATTGTGTTAGCAAGTATTCTCGTTAGGGCAGGGAGGTGGGAATAAAAGAGGGCCGAGAACAAGCAGCATATTGCAATGCAGTTGCAAAACTCTAGAGCCGGTGATTCATAGAAGTGGGAGGGGAAACAACGCCTCGAGAAAACGGCATGAACTTGTGTAAAGAGCATGCATACTTTCTTGTGTTTGTCATAAGGAAATGGGAAAATTTTGAGCAGTACGAGCGCTTCTTACCTTCAATAATCGGTACAACTGTGTTGCTAAAAGTTCAAATCTCTCAGACTGTTAGAGAGGTGCCTGTGCATTGATATTCTGCATTGAAATGGGTCTTATAGGTACCAAGTTCCAGTAAGTACCTATACACGACCGTGTGCGTCGGGCGATATTGTTGTGAAGTACTACTCGTGAAGTGTGTACGGCCGTAAGATCAAATTTATATATCCTGGCTACGGTGCTGCGTATCCTGTACCTGACTAGTTCGTGAAAGGCAAGGGCAAAGTGCTCCCGCGGCTGTATTCATTGCGGGCATGCGCACAGCTTCAGATGAGTGTTGGGAGCTGATAGGACGGGTAAGCAGTAAAAAGCAGCAAGTCTACTAAACTCGCTAGCGCTGAAAAATAAATCGACGAGATTCTAAACATCACAGTAGCCTGAAGATTTTGGGCTCCTGTCAGCTGTGAGGATCCACCACTATCAGATGGACCTGTAGCAGCTTAAAGGGTACACGATAAGTAAATAGTCGGAGATACACGTACTCGTTTATCCCACTCGAGTAACTATCTACCGAGCTTGATATGTAAATATAGCCTCTATTGAGGCTCGCCTGAAAACAGTGATTCTACCACGCGAAGCGATAACCAGTTCGTCGCCGAGGGCGCCAACCACTGGTAAGCGTTCTGTATAACTTTGTATCAGCGTGAATATGTTAAAATACGATAAAAACCCCGCGTGTGTCCAGTGCTCGTTGCAAGCTTTGTAGTGACACCTGAGCACGAGAACAACTGCAGTGCAGGTGCAACAGCTTGCACCGTTACGGAGTCGCCCCAATGTCGTGGCCATTCCTTGACTAGCATTTGCACTCTTGGATAGAGTGCTTTGCATGCTTCGATAACAGGTCCAACTCTGGGTTGTTAGGTAAGTCACAGAACATGGATACGGAATCAAACATCGGCGAAGCACTTACAAATCTTGTTGGAGTGATTAAATCTCCACCTGAGCATGTGGACATTGGTACAATGGAAGATAATACAAACATTCCCGCCACAGCAGCTGCTTTAGATAGTCCCAGCAAGTCGCTTAAAGGAATCGACTGGAGCGTCCTGTCAAACGTGGTCCACACATCCCCTAGTGAAACAGGCAACTTATCCCCCACAACAGACGCGGAGATACCTAATAATCCTCTAGCGGGCCTTTTTCCGCAGCTCCGTGAACTTCAGGACAAGATTGAGCATGCCGGGCCATATCAGCCATCCAAGACTGTCAACCCCGCTGCTGCGCTTGCTGAGGCTGCAGAACGCGCGGCGCGTGCGGAAGCAGCTCCCAAAGCTGCACCACAGCAGAGTTCAGCGCCTGATTTCACGCTCCTGAGTCTAGAAGTCGAACAATCAATGCAACAAACGCAGCGTCAAGGCCAACCCAGAGAACCACCAACTATGCCCCCAACCCAACAGCCAATGGCCCCTCCTCCCGTCCCCAAACAAGCTGTGCATATAAATCCGCCACTGGTCCCTCAACATGTTCCTATAAGTGCCCCTGGGCCCCGCGCACCGGTCCCAATTACACACCCGCGGCCCCCATCAACAATGCCCCCCCCTCAAGCTCCAAAACCGGGACCTCCCTCACATTCCCCTGCAGTGCGCCCCACGCCTCCTCCTCGCCCAATGCGTCCACAACCATTCCCCTCAGGATCAGCGCTCAGAGACCAAAAGCCTGCTCGCTCGTTTCCTCCACCAAAATCTTCAGCAAGCACACACCCACGCAATGTTCCAAATTCATCACAGACTCAGACACCGCAAAGAACACCGGCAGGCGGGGATACAAGTGGAAGTACGCTCTCTCGATCACTGGTGCACACCTGCCATGTTGTACTTCCAAAGTCTACCTATTATCCTCTCAGCGCAGCTTCTGTGCGATTGGATTTTTTGTTGCACATTTTAGTGATTAGAAGCATGCAAAACGTTCTGCTGTCTGAATAAATTGCAGTATTTTGACATTAAAACACTCTAGTTTTGCAGAATATGCAACTCTGCTTATTCTCTCTAGTTCTCTCTAGCATCATGCTTTTTCTGCAAGACTGAGTTTTCTTACTGTTCAGAATTCAGTGCCATATATTATGTAGTTCACATAGGACAGGATTAAATTCAAGAAGTCACACTTTACTTTGCAAATGTTGCTATGGTAGTTTGGTGTTAGCGAGGAAAACCCATTCTCCCACAGGAACAGGCTTCATAGACATTGTTGGATTACATGCTTTAATTGATACGCCAACGGTCGATGTAATTCTAGAGATGTTGCAAGTGTCTGACCAATACAGTAAGTCTAAGAAGTAGATCAAATCGGCTTAGTGAGCGAGAAGTGCCACAGAGACCATTGCATGTGGCTTCCATGTCATACTTTCTTTGGTTTCGGTCCAACCTTCAGAAATCGTGATGGGACCAGATAGGTGGTATCACTGGCAAGTACGATGAATGACAAGTAACAGATTTTGCTTACCCTGTATCTCCTCACTGTAAAGGCGGGTTCTTCTTGGCACATAAGGGAATACATACTAATACTGGACCAATTACAGACCTTTGCCAGTCACATGTTATGCACCATTTTGGCGGCTGAAAATAACTCACATGGTGACGTTATATGGTATTCTGTAGCAAAAGCAAGAATAGGGTTTTGTGTTACATTGCCAAGATCTGGTGGGATTCTCAAATTGGTCATGTCAATGTGGGTCACGAATCCGGGGGAGATTTGCCTTCAATACAATATCACAACAGTTGCCATTGTGAACCCCGGTGGTAGAGGATTTTCAGCCCCCTTTCGTCCCTGTGGAGCTCCATAGTGAGCTGAACGTTACACGGCCCACAGCCCACGTAGCCACTCATGCAGATTACTATCTATCTACTCTTGGTATCTTGGGTGTTGTATATTGCTGTCTGTTTATCTCACTACTTAACCTTATTGAACGCTGCTAGCCTAAGAGTTGTAACAGTCCCAAATTGAAATATCGTGAGTGTTATCCCTATCCCGCATGATCAATCGCACATTTGCAGATACTGCAAACAAAGCAGCACCAGGGACACTTACCACTCCGCCCCCAAAGGCCCTGCCTAGTACAAAGGGTAACAACGGCCCTCGCTCCTCTTACTCGCCTGGATCCAATGCCATTCCTCCATCCACACCTGTGCCAGGCCACCCAGAAGCTGGGGCAAAGACTGCATCCAGGGCTTATGCACCACAGACAAAGCAAGTCACCCCTGCACACGAAAACGGCAGAATCGTGCCCAAGAAACCAACACCAAGCCCCCCAAAACCTGTCCCTGCAAACCCCAGGGCAGTGATGGCAGCACAGAACCGTTACAGTGGTACACAAGCGGGAGCCTCGAGCTATGCTGAACGAGACCGGATGCTGTCAGAGTCCCAGAGGAGGCCGGCACCCCCAAATCCTGTCAAACCACCTAGCAGCAACAGGAAGGCACCTGTATCAACCCCCCACGAGATGCCTTCACGACCCTCCCCTAGAGTCCAACAGCCTTCCAAAGGTGACGGTAAATCAGATTCAAAGCGCACAGTTCTACCTGAAGACGCTTATCATAAGCACAGGTTAAAAAAGCAGCCTCCTGAGAGACATCCTGAGCAGCGTAAGGTTCATGCGAAGCGAAAAATGCAAGAAGTGGCTGGGTATGACAGTCCTGGGCAGGGCTATTGCGGCAGCCCATACTCGGACTCCATGCGGAAGCAAGACAAACACAAGCGGCACAGAGTGTCACCGAATGTCTCATCGTCACCGTCTCTTCGTGACGAAGCTCCCATCCAAGCTAAGGACGTCCGTAGAGAGCAATCACCCGGAAAGAAGCGACACAGGGGCTCCCGGCCAGACATGGATGCACCCCATGACTCTGCAGGCCGTAGGGTTAAGGTGACAGGAGGCAATCGGCCACAGGGTGTGCAAGTAGAAATGCACGAATGTGAAGCACAGACTGATGAAGCCGAGGTTAGGACATCTGCAACACAGACGAAGGCAGTTTGGGCTAGAACTTCTGGATGCCAGACAGATGTCCAGGGGGTGAACAGCCGGCTGTTGACAGGTGGTCAGGGGTCACTGGGAAGTGAGGAAGTCCCTGACTCGATGAGTGAGTGTATGACTAAAGCGATGCTGGCACTGGAAACGATATCCTGTGTTGTGGCACTTGCAAAGGGGGCACGGAAAAAGAAAGTGGAGAGCCTGCGCCAGCAGTTGATGGCTGCGTGTATTGAAGTAGTTTCTGGTGTTCGAGAGAATGGTGGCAGAGAGCCTGATATCACTGCAAGTAGGGGCGAAGTTGATAGAGCAGGTAGCCCGGGATCAGAGTTTGATTCTGAGGTAGAGAAAGAGGTAGATGCAGTGCTGGGAAGCCCCGATGACTCTGGGGATGAGGGCTTGGGTATTACTTCTGGAGATGATCGTGATGACAGGGGCTCGAGCCCGGACGAGTGGGAAGGCGATCCTGTTGCTGTTTCTGAGCTTGAGTATCAGCGAGGTGGGGAGATATTGGAGGCTGAAACCCATGGTTGTGCGGTGCATGATGACGCCGACTCTGATGATGAAGTTATGCTGGATTCACACTGGAAGAGTGGCGGTGGTCAGTACACAGACAGCAGGAATGTTGATTCGGCTTCTGAAGAGGATGAGGACAACCAGGGTGCTCGTGGTGTGGGGCAAAGCGATATGTCGAGCCTCGGCTCGGGTGCCAGTGAAGAGCAGGTGGCAGTGTCTGAAGTAAGCATCCATGAGCAAAATAAGAATCGAATCCTTCAACGGCTGGCCAGGATGTTACCCAACGCCAACATGGAGGTGGTGACAGTTTCACGGATCGTCAAAAGGCTTGCACTGGATCTCAGGATAGACATGGAGAAGTACATTCAGTATGTCAGACGCTGGGTGGACTTGTACATAACCGACAAGGCAGGGTTTGCAGCTCTATTGTCCGGCATACAGGCAGGAGACGACAGGGTAGACAACGACGTTCGTAATGCTGATCGGTGGGGAAACCGTGGTAATTCAGGCCGTGAAGGCCATACAAGCTACTCTGCAGGTCATAAGAAACCGAGCATGGCTGCAAATGCCAAGAGTAGGCCCGGGGCTGCCAAGCAATTCTTCAGGGGTATCGAGGATGCACGCCCGCTGGGGTCTGGAACAAGGAATATTGTTGACAGGTTGAATGGAGGTGGGCCCAACAGGAAGAAAAAGAGCGGAGATGTGGGTCTTTATGTGCCAAAGAAACCCGCTAAGGAGCGTCTCCGGGCAACCCTGACATCTGAGCAGCTTGAAGAGGCTAAAGCTGCAGCAAACGCAGCTATAGGTAGGTGAGGCGGAATGAATAAACTTGCTTTCCCTGCAGATTGTGTAGAGCGAAACGACTGGTTTTAGTTTGTAGTTGACTAGTTTCGGACATTGCAAGTTGATGCGGTGATGTGTCGGTCTGAGGGAGGGTGCACCTGGTGATTGCTCCAGTTGCCTTATGTGTAAAATTTTGTCCAAAATCTTGACCTCAAAATATGTAGAATCTAAGGCATCAGATTTACCACATCTTGCTGGGCTTGAGAGATACCACAGCAAGACTTGATACTTTGCAAAAACAATAGATTTTACCTCAAACGTGAAATCAATAATCAGCGAGTTCTCTTGCGCTCTGAGAATTTGAGTGAACCTATAAGCTACCATCCCTGTTAACTGAGTGTTAACAGTCTACAAAATATTCTAGAAAATGACTCGTCACTGTAAATTGTGTCCCGTGAATACCTTCTGATAGGCAGTCAGCAACTGGATCTAGAGTGATAGTAGTGATCTTGTGAATGGTGCTCCTATTCCTCGGTAGCACCCTGACAAAGAGTTGCAATCAGGTGGACTTTCAGGCAGAAGAGTAGACTGAGACCACCTAGAAAATCTAGGTAGTCTCACATGTAATGTGTTTAATTATTAGAAAGATAGTGTCAAGAGTTCATTGCATTTGCGTACCATCACCCAGGCCCAAGTTGTGCCCAAACACCACATACACCTTTCTCTAAGTTTTCTCATCATTCAATGGATAAGAACTGCAGTTCCTGTGCTCATGATCATCTTATTCCCTCAAATTTTTACGTTGCATTTCTCCATCTTTATTCTAGACTACTATTATCGTGCAGTTACACTGGTGCACAGCTTAACAGTAAAAGCAAACATATCCTTGGATGAATTTTCTTATGCCACAAAGCTGTTGATTCTGAGCTGTTTATGGCCTATGAGAGGGATTTCTTGGGGCAAGGTATCTTGTTTGCATTCAGGGACACGAGGACCGTTTCGCTATTAACAACCCTTATTATTTTCTCTTAAAGTGATCTAAGCGAGATAAATCATCATGATTTGAGAGAATAAGATGACAATGAAGGATTGCGGGCATGGTCGGTTCATTTTTTTCTGCCTGAAACACGCTCACTACAAAATAGCCGAGAATCCCGAATTAAAATAAGACAAGTTAGACGTGATAATGGGGAAAGCGCTCTGGTTTACGATTTAAGCCAGACATCTCTCATTGGACATCAGGTTGTACACAGATTTAGACAAGACTTAAATGTATCCATGCAGCCCAAGTAATCTAATGTAGAGAATTTGTAATAAGTAGAATCCCGTTTGAAGAGATACGCACTATTTGCTCGATAGTAAACAAACTTCCTCCATCAAACTCAAAACCTCAATGAGCTCTGAAATCTTCCTTTTCTAGATTGCTTTGTTTAGCGTAGTGTTTGCAAACTGATTGGTATCGAGCAAACCACCAGGTGCAACAATTTATCGCGTTACATCGATGCGAATCCAAACCCACACGGCATTGATTTAATTCTTGGCTCCAAGAAGGAAACAGGGTCTTCTTTCGTGGAATTGTAGAATGTTGAACACATTGCTGATTTTACCAGGTTATCTTTTCGGAACAAGCTAATCCTTTAGGATTCGAGGCGTCAAAGTGACATGACCCACGTAGCTGTTTACACCTCGCGCTCGGTTTACTTGAGGCTTCGGTGAATTTAATCATTCTAGTCTAGTTTGGGGGAAAGTCATCCTCTCGATCTGCGTAGGCCGGTATCTTGGAATTTATTGCGTGACTGCGTCTGGTGAGCGATGAGTGTGCAAGGTACTCCCAAACCCCAACAGGATGATCAGAAGCTCACTTGGGTACACTTGCGATCAACATGCATACATCTACAATCCTGTATAGAATCTTGCAGAGCCTGAGCTCCTCTGCTTCTGCATCGCGATTGTGCAATGCCTGGACAACGGCTCAGTGCAATACGTACAAATGAACAATTTGCGGGTATTCTTAAACCTGCACAACCTGAGAACTTTGCAGGAATCTCTTGCGCTGGATGGAAATACCACAGGACAGTGAGGCAGGTATGAGCACGAAGTCCAC
Organism: Smithsoniella earleae; assembly: GCA_032356285.1. Taxonomy (NCBI): domain Eukaryota; kingdom Viridiplantae; phylum Chlorophyta; class Ulvophyceae; genus Smithsoniella; species Smithsoniella earleae. Next base: position 11,797 of record JAULKQ010054822.1, on the reverse strand, counting down.
TGAATATGCAGCTTACATCCATGCTCGCTTGTATTACTTGTCATATACCGTGTTTGACACGCTAAAACCAAGTTCTACAACTGAAAGGTTCTCTCATGGGAGCGTATTGCTTGTTCCCCTTACCCCGCTGCCGCCTAGATTATCCGCCTTGCCACCTCGTGACCATTACCTGAACCCGCATTATAACCCTTCGTGTCCAGAAGCAATCTCTGCAAGAATTGATGCAAATATGTTTCTGCTGTTATCAGTGCAGTGTTTACACATATTATTTATGCGAGCGCTTGCGCATGTAGGGGATGCCATTGGGATTCACACTGGCTCAAAGTCAAGGGGGGATACTTTTAGCCATGCTTATAAATACTGCAGGACAATTGGGTTAAATTTGTTTTCACCGCAATAACGTGGATATCCATCGCCCTCCTTTTCAAGTAACTACTGCTAGCGCTCGGCCCTCGTTGGTCTGACAGTCAGGAATTGCTTGCTCTACACAGCAATGTAAATGTCAGGAAAACTAACGTAATCTACGCAGTTTCGCACATGTGATCTGAATGTCCAGATTCGTGAAACTCCGTTGTGCTAGAGCAATTTAAGCCACACGTGCGGTAGGCCCAGCAGGAAGAGTCCAGAAATTTGTGTTGTAGTTTTAGCGATGCAAAAAACATTCCTCTCGTATATTTTTTACTGAAACCTAGCATTGGTTGCAGAGGTCTGTAGTAGTGAGCGCAGCTGCTCCGGCCACGGCAGGGAGTGCCAAGCAGCCTTACAGTGCCGTCGGTGCATTGCCAGCGGAAGAGCGTGCAAAACTAGCACAGCAGTGGGGGTTTGAAAAGATCGGAACAGAACTTCCCGATGACATCAAACTCAAGGATATTATCAAATCTCTGCCTAAAGACTTGTTTGAAATTGACAACATGCGCGGTTGGTTGACGTGTCTCACGTCTCTCATTGCCTTCCCAGCATCGCTCTATTTGATTCATGTATCTCCAACCTGGTTTCTACCCATAGCCTGGTTGGTCTCTGGAACAGCATTCACAGGCTTTTTTGTGATCGGCCACGATGCAGGGCACCGAACGTTCAACACCAATAAGGTGCGAAGTGTTACTTGGAATGCCCACGCATGATACACCACGATACTTTCCTTCGTCCTCAGTATCTACGTGCATCTGTGCATTTTGTCAGCTACAACATGGCCGCGTTCAACATACCGTTCGCTGTTGATCTCATCGTTCGAAACCCTGCCTTGGGAAGCCTATGTTTGGCGAACATAATGGACCCTAGCGTTTTTATCTCCCTGAGGGAGCGAGCACGTTCAACATTCAGCAATTTTTTGAGGGTTTCTCTGAGAGTAAATCTGCCCAATACTCATGTCCCATGTGCTTCTGTCAGAATATGTCGAATTTGCTTGTGTTTATGCCACCATATTATTGCGGCCTCAGCTTCTTGTGCTGTTCAGCTCGTCGAGGATATAGTCGGGAACTTGGCGTTCGCGCCTCTATTGTATCCCTTCGAACCGTGGCGCATCAAACACAATCAGCACCACGCTTTCACAAACAAGCTTGTTGATGACACAGCTTGGCATCCTGTCATGAAAGATGAGAGCAAGGCCATGGAGAACAGCATCGGAGGTGAGCGCTAGCTTCGACATCAACCATGTGTCCACTAATATTGTAAGTGTAGACATCTGCATCGTGTTAGACTCAGTCCGTGACTTAACTTTACGAGACCTAGTTTTATGAACTGAGATCAAGTGCTTTTATATCTGTTTATACGACATTCATCAATTTTGAAACGCAATCAACTTTTTCAGGAAAGGTTACACAGGGGTTCCTGGGATCGCCTCTGAAATTGTGGGCTTCAATCTTTCACTGGTTGATCTGGCACTTTGACCCTGCCAAGTTCAACAAGAGCCAGATGCCCAAGGTGATCATTTCCTGGCTGAGCTGCGCAGCGTTTGCAGCTGTTGCATTTCCCTTAATTGTGATGAACTTTGGGTGGTTTGGAATAGTCAAGTACTGGCTGATGCCCTGGCTCGGATACCATTTTTGGATGTCAACTTTTACCATAGTTCATCACACAGCACCTCACATCCCTTTCAAAGAGGGCAAGGAGTGGAATGCAGCAAAAGCTCAGTTGTCTGGAACAGTACACTGCAACTTCCCTGCCTGGGTTGAATTTCTTTGCCACGACATTTCTTGGCACGTGCCACATCATGTTTCAACCCAAATTCCGTGGTACAATCTACGAAAGGCAACTGACAGTTTGCGGGCCAACTGGGGTGAATACATGACTGAAGCAACTTTCAATTGGCGTCTTGTCAAGGTCATTGTGACGCAGTGCCATGTATTTGATGAGAAAGAGAACTATGTGCCTTTTGACTGGGAAGAAGAAAAGGCCTTCTTTGCTGTACAGCGCAAGTACCTACCAGAGTAGTGCACTTCGGTCAGGGGCAGGGGACCCATAAGTTGATAATACTCCGTTGGTTTTCGAATAGTGCCAGGATTTTTGTCTTGCATATTTCACAGGATGTTGAACTTCCTTGCATGTTGTATGGCTTGCTTGATAAGTTCGCCAAGCTTGTAAATGGGCGTGTACTGTGGTCACTGTAAGAACTCGTGGCTCTTCCCAGGGACAAAAACTTGCAGAAACCACATCCTGCATTCTGGGCGCTTACCGCAGGTGCTTCAAGATTCAACTACCAGTATTGCACATTCCTGTGATAGGAGTAGTAATACAAGTTGCAGATACCGTAGGAACTGTGAACAGGGGAACTGCAGCTTCAATCAACTTTCCTCCAGATCCTAGGAACTCGCCTTGGCTTTCCTTCTGCTTCTTCGGGTTTGAGTCTCGGCAGCTACGTTTTCTGCATCAAGTTGAGGACATTAGTTCGCTGCTTACTCGGTAGGAAACGAATTGCTACCTCCCAGAATATCCCACTACATTTATAGACATCAAGGCATGTGCACTATTGATGAGCGGACCTGCAATATGCTGAGAAGTGAGACGAGACTACATTTTGGTAGCACAGGAATCTCAACTTGGACTCTGCAGTGTTCAAGCGGTTGAGACAACACGACAGTATCAGCCCGAAAGTGACGTGTATTATTGAGAATTGCATCACACGGGTAGATCTAGAGCGGTTCTGTCTCTTCCAGTAACCTAGTTTCGAGAGGAAAGTGCCCAGCGATGATAATTGCACATTTTCTTCGCACCATCGCCAGACACGAAAAAAAAAGTCGTACGAGTTTTTCTGTAGTGGGACTGTTAGTAAGGATTTTTATGGTTGTTGAAAATTTCGATTATGAAGAATTTTGAGGAAGTCATGATCACTTAAAACCGTTCTGAAAACTGCATAACATGAACTCGAATGTTGAAATTACGAGTCCTGCATAATCAGGCAAGGATGCATGTGCCACAGACAGCCAAATCCAAACATCTACCTTCCAGAAGGTATTTACATCAGGTCTCAACACACTGTCTTAGTTCTCAACAACTCAGGTGTAGACAAGTTTATTGTATCTGCTGTCCTGTATCTGCTATCTTGTATCTCCTTCCCTTTCTCGTGTTGGAATTGTAAACTTGGCCACTAGCCTGGAACACCTCATGATTGAGGGATGCGAGTTGGCATGGCTTTGACATTGCTGCTTTGCCATTGTTGGGTTGAAAATATCTGACCTGTTTGCACTGCTGGCAGTGAATTCAAGAGTCTTAAAGTACTATTTATTCTTCATTTCCACTACTCACTTTAATGTAATTGTATTGATAAAACATTCTCAACAGGACTACGCCCTCGGAGAACCTTGCATCATAACGTCCTATGTCAACCTGGTTTGTTCCTCTCTCTCTCTTCGGAGGATCTAGACTATCATGGATGTTTCTGGAGCCCTCTAGACCTCTGCAATTGCTTATTCATGCATGCAATGGTCACTTTATCAGCAGCTCTAGAAAGATCTTACAGATACAGCTAGTACAATGTCTGAAAGAAATTTAGCATGATAAGTACAACAACAGGCTCTGAATGAGACTCTCAAGTCAATGGGCATTGTAATCGATCCCGCACAAAGGGGTCAAGTCCTGATGATGTCCACAGGACTCTTCACAACTGCACCGAATTTGAAGTTAGCACACATAGCTGTGGGTAAGCGATTGGGTGGGAAAAGTGCACTACGAAGATGAAATGATATATTGGTGGTGAGATTGAGTGTTCAATGGCGTTTAGACGAATCAACATTTATCGAAACAATCTTTACATCTATAACTGGTAGCATGCTGCAGGGTTTGTTCCACTGCTGCCTCAGCAACTCTTCTCTCAGTCTTGAGCAAAAAATGTTTTTGCACATTCACCTCCTGGCAATACTCAGCAAGTGGCTTCAAGGTTGCCACATGTGTCAGTGAACTGCACATCTTGGTAAGGCAGTACATATTTGATTTTCATTGTAGATGCAGATTGTGGAGGTAGGAACGGCATAGTGCAGTGTATTATTCTACTGTCTTCAAGGAGAATGCTACAATTTCATGTCACGTACAGGTTGACTGTGGCAATTCGATGACAGATGATCACACTGACATAGGATGACAGTGGCATTCCAGAGCCTTCATGAGGCCTTAGCTGGCTGTAAGATCCTGTTGATTCAGAAGGATGCAACTATTGTTACAAAAGGCTGATTACATAAGTCAAGTGGATACGTGTACATGATCGTCATATTGCAGTTGGGTGCGAGGCCTCGCGAGGTGCAGTATCATCTACGACGCGTACATGTTCACGATCAGTGGCATTTGAATTCAAAGCTGGGTCTTCTTGCGTGCATAGGCGCAGTAGCTGTGATTGTCACGCTGTGTCTCAAATCGACTCTCGAAGAACTGCGGACACGCAAATACACCAGCGTTTCGGAGCTAGTGCGAGCACTTAATGACGGGGACTTGATGACGGGGTCGTTTGTCATGTGTTTCTCCTGTTCAGTTTCCGAGTAGACGATCAACTCGAGTTGCTCAGGGATGGGCTTTGATCAATCGAGAACAGATGAAGGAACAAGATTATTGAAATAAATTTTGACTTTTGCATTGCATTCAACTTCCCTGTATACTAATTAACATCTGCGCCATCAACTCCCTTGTACGCAATCTCACTTGGATAATCTCGGCGTGGTTAGCTCTTAAGCTACATCTAATTGATGACAGATTAAAGTTGTGCAAAAAATAAGGATTGAGGAGGTTGTGCCTAAGATGCCTTCTTAGGTACAGCAGGGCAATAACTGGGAAATAAGTCTTGTTCGATTCCCATGCTTCTCGTGCTTAGACCAACAATCTATCCCCATAATCGGTTCTATCAGACCCTTGTGACAAACAAAAGAATTTGATAAGCTAGGTAGTACGATACTACGAAGCACAGCCAGTAATAGAGCTCACGAAATTGAAACATACCCATTCAAATTTGAATACAAGCCATTCATTCAAATTCAAACACCAACGCGGTTCTGAAGCTGAGCTTCCTTGCCACTCAGCAGTGAGCAGAGTCCCAGCATCTGAGCGCGAACAGGTAAGGTGTTGTTCCTGGCACACTCATTGACGTGGGTAATGGTGAAACTGACAATTCCGAGTGTCTAGGAGTTGAGAATACACTGGAGGGGGGGGGTTATGAACGGGAGCTCCACATGTTCTCAAATGACCGACAGTAATTGAATCAAAACACAACAAACATCTCTCATTTCCTTGACTGCCAAGCTTGTCAGAGTTGTTGATACTCCAAAGTGGTGCAGCCGCACAACAAACACAGGTTATCGCGAAATGTCGACGACGAAACCGCCCGCTGACCCGCGTTCTTCATGAATAACGAAAATGTCTTGTTTCAGGAATACGAGCAAACCTATTCTTGACATGAGAAATCAGGTGCAGTCCAGAGTAAGAATAAAATAGACTTTTGGTACAGATAATAGCAGTTATTGGCAATGTCCCACTCATGCTGAAATAGTCTAATCGGGGCAGCATGTTACCGTCCATATCGAAACTTCTTAAGTTTGTTAAACGAATCTCGATCACCTTCTTTTGAAAAGCTTGTAGAGCAGAAATAATTATGATAAGTATCCATTACAACTTCCCCACTGGTAGGTTACTTTTAGGAGAGAGGGGCACAGTTTGCACTCGTGTCGTACGGTCTCAAGGAAGAGTTTCGCATGTGATAAATAAGGGTGGCGTAATATATGAGACTGGAGAGACGCAAAGGAGGTGTGCCATCGTGCAGGGGGCACGCAGGAAGCTCATGATATTCGTATTATTCTTCTGTTGTCCTCAGGGATGTGCATTGTTACTCGTTATCACGAGATTGGATAGTTTTAACAGTAGTTTTCTTATCGAGGTCCGTTTATTGACGTGATTATCTGCCTTGGTCCTCTCCATGCTCGTTTTGTCTTCAAGAAGGTTTTTGCGGAGAATACACGTAGATTAACACATCCGTTTCACCGATGTATTACACGAGAATAACTTCATAGCCGTTGTGCCTTCGAAAAGCGTTAAATAAGCCTCTACGACATGTTCTCTTCTCTGACCATGCTCTTACGATATACTCATGGAATAAAACTTCGAAGCTAAGCCCGCCTGAGCTATTTGCAATTAAAAAAATTATATATAATTTTCCAAGGCTTTCGTAATGTGGAAGTGTGGACGTAAGTGTTTTGGTCCTGTCGGTTAGCACTACCTTGTCGACTTCAGTATGCCGCATTATGTTCGGGCCGAAAGGAGCGCGAAAAGTTTTGAGTTGCGTCAATGTTTCCGTGTTTATGTTGAGCTGCCACGAAAGATTTAAAATGGTGGTTATTTCAGAAGTGTGTGCTGCGGAACCGCGGGAAGCACGGCACTCGATGTGCGGACAACGGGAATCACAGCTTGGTGGTACTGGGCACTCGCTGCTCTATGTGCTGGTGGTGTCAGCGGCGCTTTCATGTCTATTTACGGCAGTTTCACGGGGCAAGCTCTGTTGTATCACATAGGTGTCCAAGCAGCATACATCTGTTCACTTGGTGTGATACTTTGGCGCATTAAAGACGCCCTTGAAGAGCACTTTTCAACAACTCCAGCGTGTACGCTCTCTTTTGTTATGTTATCAGTACTAGCATCTTGAGTGTGCGCACCAAGGTGCCGCTGTTGTCATTTCAACACTCGATTATTAGTGCTTGTCACAGTTGAAGACGACCATGTGGAGCAGACGGATGCGTTGATCGAGTCCTTGCGAGTACAGCTTCAACAATCCAACGAGGAGTTATGGAATCAAACGAAGCAAGTTGCAGAGCTGCGGTCAAGTTCTTCCACCGCAATTCAGGCTGGACAACAACTGCACGCACAAGTATGTTCCATAAAACAGCGGGGATTGACACCCTTTGATTGTCAGGACATGCAAATATGTTTAAAGAGAGCACTATCTTTAATCCTGCATCATGCCCGCTACGAAAGCCAGCTCACTTTCATCATCACGGGCTAATGTGCGTTGCTATTGCAGTTGACAAAGCTGAAGAGTGATTACTATCGTTTGGCCACAACTCACGAAAAGGCTATTGTCTCCTTACAGCGCAAGCTAAAGATCGCGCATAGAACCTTGGCTGAACATGGCATATCGCCGTCTGTTTCGAGTTCTGGAAGCTTTGTGGGGACCAGGTCTGTACTACCACGTCCAACCCCCGGGGAAGTAGGTCGGGCAGGGAAGCCCGCGACACGGACGAAGCACACGACTACGTCACCGGGACATGAGCGGGAAAGCCTTCATCTAGAGGCCCGGGCTGAACAGCTCGAGCAGGAACTCATCGCGGCTGAGGCTAGCATGAATGCTGTTGTATTGGACCTGAATAAATGGTACCCAGGTGCTCACACAATTCGCCTTTCCCTCCCATTGTCGTCAAGGGCATCTAAGGCTAGTTTGTATTATTTCAGGTTATTCGGGAACAGAACTTAGTCTCGGGGTCCTGCGAGAAATTAGGACTGAGCTCGCACTGGCTCGCACTACATCCCGCGATGTTCGAACTTCAGTTCACCGCACACGAAGTGCAATCCGAGATCTTACGCGTCGCGCGCTAACCGCTGAGCGTGATGCCGAGCAACTCAGGAATCATCTCGCCTCGGCAGACTCAGAATCAGCACAGCTGAATGTGCGTGCTTCCGAACTAAAGCGCCAGCTGCAAGAACAAACCGCCAAGGCCGAGCAATCCATAAAGAATGAAGCAGCGTCTATCAGAGATGCGCAGCTGGCGGGAATGCTGGTTGCTGCACTCACAGCTTTATCAAAGCAGCAGGAGGAATCACAGGTGCAGCACAGTTGATATTGACCTGTGCTAGTAGTATTGAAATGACCACCAACATTTAGTATGATTACTTATACTGAATGAGTAGCTTCGCCTGATATAAAATTATCTTATAGACCCAAGACTCTGTGCAAGTGCTACATGTATTGAAGCGAAGGACAGATGGTTATTTTGCAGTCCTTAGGGCATAATATGTTAGCCTGAATCGGTTCCTGATCAATCACAATGCAATTCTACATTGTTTTATCCTGTTCAACTTATTGCAAGTGCCCTGGTTGCCACTAGTGGTTGGTAAACAGCTCTGAAGCAGGATTTTGTAGATGTTGTCACCAGAGAATTCAAGCATTGCATGGGCAACACTTCTTCTCGTAGTCGGGGTGAATCAGCAGTTCAGTTTCCAACCCTAATCGAGATAGGTAATGTGATGCTGCAGGATCATAATGGAAGATGTATAAGTAATGTTAAGAAATGTAATATGTTTCATGAGCAACTGACCATCCTCACACACGGGGGCTTTCAGGTTCTCCTCATAGACACAAAGCATGCTTAGTCTCAATGTACCTCAGACATGCTGTTTTTTAGCTTATTATTTATAGTTCCCTTTTACAATGGATGCGCTTGAATCTCAGTTTCTCAGTAGTTTGCCATACAGCATATCAATTCAGTATATTGCGATTGAGAGTCTCAGATGAGGGGTAAGTGTTGTGCTGCATCACTGTGCGAAGGCCTGAGTATGTGGTGCACATGGCCTTTCAAATTGGTTGAGTTTGCATGTGATTAGTATCTGCTTGCCGTCCACTCCTTTGTGTTCACATACCTGGAAGCTGCCACTGTGGCAGTGTAAAACAAGAGACCTGTGCCATGCAGGCCAAGGTACAAGCTCTATCAAAGCGACTCACGGCAATGGAAAGCCACTTGTCAGCCTTAGCTTCTATTGCTGCTAGAGGCGCGCAACAAGCAAACATTCAGGCACTTGGTTCAGACGAAAAGATCAAGATTTGTGAGCATTCTTCAAGCGAATCTCCGTCTGGTTGCTCTGCCTCCATTACTGCTACTGATGCAAGTGTGGTAGTTGCACAGGTGTGTTCAATCTGGCTTTTGTGATACTGTGAGTAGTGAATGTGCTCATCTAGTATTCCACCTTCATCTATCTTCCTTGACCACCTTAACCAGTGTTTACCTTGAATTTTGATTATTGGTGGATCATAGTATGTTCTTGTCATCATCTATTGCAAAGTCATTATAAGTTGTAAGGGTTTCATTGCTTAAGGACGGCTTACATAAAAAATGCCAGAATACTCAAGGTCTTTAGCAGCAAGTAAATCCATACTTGTTGTCCATATTTGTTACCAGAAGCTTCTCCGGATTGGCCCCCTGGCACTCGTTTATTTGCTGCCAGTTCATACCTCTTCCATGACCCAGCCTGTTGAAAGTGTTGCAGGTCGAAGCTGCGTTTACGGCTTTGCTACAAGCTCGAGAGTCTCTCAGTCATCAAGTACAGGTTGTTGAGGAAAGGTGCAATGGTCTCACAGCGTCGAATGCGGAGCTGAGGTACGTTCAGTGCGCTTCGCTTTTCGCTGCGTGATGTTCACGGGATGCTCCATAGTATGCTTCGGTGCTTGAAATCGTTTTGGTGCAGAGGAAAGAATGAAGAATTGCTTCTTATGATGCAGACCCGCGAAACCATTGTCCTCGAGCTGAAGAAAAGCATCGCTGATCTTGCAACCAATGAAGCAGCCGGGCCTGTAGTTACGAACTGGCTCGGAACTATTCGTCCTGCTCTTGATGAAGCCTTTGAAGATCTTCAAGATAAGCGAGCTTTTCTGGTACGTGCTTGTCGGTGAGGTGCTGTAGAGTCAGAGATGAGAGGGTTGATTCAAGATCTCGATTTTCAGGAGAACGCGAGATCTCTTTGCGAGAGCCTTAAAGCCGACGTGTCCGCTCTTCATAGTCTCAGCGAAGACACTTTCCGGAGCTTGCCCAGTGATATTTCATCTGCTTTGGCTCGTGTGGTTGATGAGCAAGAGCAGCTTCGAGTGCGCCTAGAGGAAGAGCGTTCAGATATGGAGAAAGAAACCGGATCCATTCTTTTGCGTTTAGAGCAGGCCGAAGCAGAGCGGATAGAGGCTTTGGACGAAGCTGATGAGGCCCGCAAGCGTGATTTAGCTTCGCAGGATTCTGTGAAACAGTTGACCGAGCAGCTCGAGCTCAAGTACGTCTACAGGTCTCACCGCTCCTTTCGCTTTCGGTAACTTAAGTCAAGGTTTCCAAAGTAGACATTGTAGGGGACATGCTTTCGTGCGAAGCGTTTCATGGCATTTAGCGTTGGAAAATATGAACCTCGTTACATGGATTACTGTTTTGTGGGTTGACATGATAATCTAGTTATTTGTGCCTCAGGCTGTTGAATTTGGCATGTATATATACACAGTAGTGATCCCATAAATTGGCCCTGTAGTTTGTATTTAATTGCAGCTCAGCTCACATGTGAATCTGGTAAAGATTTGCTTGTCCCATGGCATAGAAAAATGGGCAGATTCTGCATAGATACAGCTGTTATTTTTACAGTGTATTACTGATAAAATCCTGTGTATCTCCCTACCATGAGAGCCTGTTTTAAGGGGATTATCATGTTTAGTTGTGTAATCATAGTGCATTAGATGTACATTTCAGAGCAGAATGCCGCAGATGCATACACTGCTATGAGTGTGATGCTACTGATTGTCGCATCGTTAGTGTTCACACACTCCCTCCCAAAATTAGTTGCATTGTAATCTTGTATTTGTTTGGCTTGAGTATGTACTAAGATTACCAAGTGTTTGATTGCAGGAGTGTTGAAGCTGACCAGCAAGTGCATCTTTTGAAGGTTCGGCTCAAAGAAGCAAATGCTAAGCACAAGGCGACCCTTAGCAGTGCACGTGTAGAAGCAGCTGATGCTAGAGTGCGGCATGCATCGCTCCTGAAAGAGTTTGAATTGTTACAGATGAACTTCGCTGAAACAAAGGCACAGATGTCCAAGCAGGTTGGCGCCGTAACTATAAGCATGTTAAATGTTCAGTTGTGTATGAGGGTCAGCTCTGGTGGATCTTAGTTGAGAGCTTGTATGTAGAAGTCAGACTTTTTGGAGCAGCAAAAGAAAGATAGCGCTTTGAACAATGGTGAAATGGAGTCCTTGAGAGCTCAGTTGAGAATGGCTGAAGAAAAGGGCATGACTCTGCAGGATCAGGTGCGTATCTGATTAACTGATCAACGTGTGTTATTTTATAATCGTTAGTTGTGTAGGCAGAATTTTGCAGGAATGGCTATTGTAATGATTGTAGTGAGCGAATCACTTAAAGCGTTAGGTCTCGATATCAGGGAAGTAAGTTGTAGTTACCATATACCTCAAAGGTCGGGCGTAGCAGCCTGTGTGTGACCCTGCCTGGTTGAGCAGCGCTTCCCATGTTCCAACCCCACACACGCCAGTGACCGCTTCGTACCCCCGATACGTCACAAGTCTGACCGGGACGCACGCA
>JAULKQ010054711.1:0-24225 GCA_032356285.1 Smithsoniella earleae | reverse complement strand
ACGCCGCTGCGACGTCCCGGGGCCTCGAAGTGGTCGCCATCTTGATCGGAATCGAGCGTCCGATGCGTCTGCTTCACGCGAATGTGCTCGTACTTCCCCGTGCCTCCGGTCGATTCGGCTGAGCCACTCGACGTGATCGGGTCCTCGGCGAAGCGCATGAAGAGCACGTCGCCGTCCGGATCCTTGAACGAACAGATCCCTGAGCTCGTCGGGTTGTCGGTCTGGTACAGCGCGACACCGATGCAGTGGCCCTTCGCACCATGCAGGAACCCGCTCCCGTCGTCGTTGGCGATCTCGACCGTGAACTCGAGCTTGGCCGCGGCCACTCCGTCGACGAGGTCTACGCCCTCGAATCGTCCCGAGATGGTGTGCTTCGCGGTGTACTGTCCTGACTCCGCCGGGAGTACCGGAGCCGAGGCCGTAACGACCAACTCCTCGATGGGTTGCGCGCCTGCGACTGCGGCACTGTTTGCCAGCACTCCCACGACGATCAGCCAAATCCCTACTCGCTCGAACACAAGCTCACCCCCTGGAGTCTGAGTGTACGCTTCGTCGGAACGCACGGCGAGGCGCACGTTTTCACGACGGTGGAGGAGACCGCGGGGTGTGGATCGTGTCAAAGCAGCCCGTTTGCTGCGGTGTACCGCGCGCTCTAGACTCCCGCGCCAATGCGCGCCGTGATCCGACTCGAGGCCCTGCTCGTGCTCCTCGTCACGGCCGCATGCAACACGGCTCCGTACGAGGTCGAGATCTCGACGCACGCGTCGGCTCTGCATCCAATCCAGATCACGCGCTTCCGCCTGGAGATCCCGGGACCGGCAGGGGGTGGAATCCAATCCCTCGGGTCCGGGTACCTGGCCGCGACCGGCGGTGGAGACATGTACTGGTTCGAGCGAACCGCGCCCGACGAGATCGACATGCGGAAGCTCCCGCACCGGATCCCGATCAACCGAGACGCCTTCCTCCACTACGCCGCGGAACACGAAGACGAGCTGCGGAGCTACTTCTCCGACTCGTTTCGCGTGGGCGACCTCCTGCTTCTGACCGACGACGACCGCGTCACTTTGATCACCTCCTACACCTACTGGCACGACACCAAGGCGTGCTACTCGCTGCGCGTCTCCCGCGTCACTGCGCCACCGGAAGCACTCCTCGACGCGAGTCAGCCCTTGGACTGGAAGCTCTTCTTCGACAGCGAACCCTGTCTTCCCCTGAAGGAGGCAGGACACGGCTTTGCCGGCCAGCAAGCGGGCGGTGAGATGGCGCTCTCACCGGACGGCACACGCCTCGTCCTTTCGGTCGGCGACTTCGAGTTCGATGGCCTGAACGACCCGCGCGTGGTCTCCCAAGACCAAAACAGTCCATACGGAAAGCTGCTCTCGATCGATCTCGAGACCGGCACGGTGGAGATGGTCGCGTGGGGCGTTCGAAACGCGCAAGGAGTCGCGTTCGACGCGATCGGTCGGATTTGGACGACAGAGCACGGACCACAGGGCGGCGACGAACTGAACCGGATCGTTTCGGGCGAGAACTACGGATGGCCGTATGTGACCTACGGCACGCAGTACGGCCGCTTCGACTGGCCTCTGTCTCGTCGGCAATCGGAGCACGAAGGGTTTGCTGCGCCGATCTTCTCGTGGGTGCCCTCCGTCGGGGCATCGGACCTTCTGATCATGGACGGCCGCGGCTTCTCGCAGTGGCGCGGAGACCTGATCGTGTCCGCACTCAAGCCGCGCGACCTCCTACGGGTTCGCGTGCGCAACGACCGGGTGGCGTACGTCGAGCCAATTCCGGTCGACACCCGCACGCGAGACATGATCGAAGACCCAGCCGGCGCGATCGTTCTGTGGACCGACAATCCAGACCTCCGATTTCTGGAGGTCGTGGGCGAGGGGACCTCCTCCAACCTGACACGAGAAGCGCGCGGCGCGCTGCTGTACGCCCAGTGCCGCGGCTGCCACCCGATCGGTGAAAACGAGGCCGGCGGAATCGGCCCGAATCTCTTCGGCATCGTCGGCAAGAAAGTCGCGTCGGCCTCCGGGTATGCGTACTCGAAGGCTCTCCGCGAAAAACGAGGTCGCTGGGGGCCGAACCGTCTCGAGGCCTACCTCGCAGATCCGCAGTCGTTCGCCCCCGGCACGACGATGGACTACCCGGGGCTCGCGAGTGCAGCAGACCGCGAGAGCATCGTCGCGTTTCTCGCGAGCCAAAGTCGGTAGCGGGGACTTACAGCGGGGACTTACAGGACCTAGAACCTTCCAGGCACACGGGAATTCACCGCCCAAGCAAGAGGCCAACGCCGGCAGCCGCGCGGCTTTGGACGTCAGGACAGCACGCCAGAGCACGCAGCAGCGAATGCGGACGGCGTGATCGGGAGCGGTGGCGGGTCTCGGACGAGGGAGCTCGCCCCGGCGTTCGCCGGCAAGCGCGCCGTCTCGAGGGCTAAGCGCCGGGGGTCGGCCTGGCCATCAAGGGCGGCCGAAAGCTGAAGGGCGGGAACAGAGTTTCGAGCTCGCCCTCCAGGTACCGGCGGGACGCTTCTCGAAACTCTCGCTGGAAGTGCCAATACCGCTCGAGGTACTCGCGCGTTTCGCGGGCAAGGCGACTTGCCCAGCAGATCATCCGGCGGCGTTCCTCGAACCACGGTGGCCTCGGCAGCTCCGATCGCTCTTCGCGCGCAATCTCGAACACCGCGCGCCGGCCAAGCACCCGGCGGCCTGTCCGCCTGCGCTCGGCCGCAGCCTCCTGCTCGATCTTCGCAACGACAGCGGACACGTGTGCGCGGTAGGCCGCGTCCGAAAGGTCGGCCAGGACCGGGAGCTTCTCGAACCGGGCCGTCGACTCTTCCTCGAATTCGGTCCTCGGCGGTGGCGTTCGATTCCTCTTGCGCGCGAGCCGCTGATGAAGGGCCTTGCCGTACCGGGTTCCGTCGAACCAGACGCCTCGCCGTGTCCTGCCCTTGGTCAGGTCCTTGGCGCAATGGGCACCAGGCCACTTGAGAGGACTCGTGACGAGGTGCTCCTTGGTCGACTGGGCCAGGACGTACTCGAAGGCGCGATGCTGGCTCTCGGCCGTCGGCAGTGCCGTGGACTGGTAGGTCTGGAACATCGTCCCCGACCAGCCGATCATCGGCCCCCAACGGCGCGAGATCTCCCGCTCGACGAAGGCCATGAAGGCAGGGATCTCGTCGGGATCGCCCTGGAGGAGGAGGTGTGCGTGGTTGGAGAGCCACGCATCGGCGAAGAGGCGGAGGGAAGGGAACCGTTCCTGGGCTCGGCCAAGTACGCCGGCGATCAGGCGAGGCAGTCGTCCGGCCTTGTCGGGAGCGAGGAGGAACCGGCCCTGAAAGGTGCGCACAAGGACGTGGTAGACGACGTCGGGCTCATGGAAGCGGGCATGCCTGATGCCCCCGAACCGCTCCGCGAGCGCGCGCTGGTCGGGCAGCGCGCCGCGATCGAGTCCACCTTTTCTTCGCGCCCGGTTCACTACGACAGAGGCCGATGCAGGATTCGGGCCCCGAGCGCGTCGCGCGGATCAAGGACTTCTTGGCCGCTTGGTGAAACGACTCGTAATCGTCTGAAACAAAACCGTCCGTCGTGAAGCAGGATGCTTCGTCAGGAAAGTTCCAGGTCATTCAACTACTCACTCAGCGCGGCCGATAAGGCCGCCGGAGGCGCGGTTCGACGCCCGCCTCCAGGTAGTCGTCGAGCCATCCGTGGCCAGCCTCGGGCCACGCGTCGACCACCGGCAGGTACGGCTTCACATCCAGAAGCGGCGTTCGGTCGAGCAGATCCAGGCCGCGGACGACGATCCGGCCTGCCGCGACGTCGACGCTCCGCAACTCGGCGTTCGTGAGACCGACGCGCGACGGACGGTCGGGCGCACGCGTGGCGAGAACCCCACGCTTTGGGCCGCCGCGCGGAGGCTTCACTCGTGCGGTCCAGCCCATATTGCGATCGAACAGAAACACGATCCAGATGCGCCCGAACGAATCCAGGTCCGCGAGCGCCGGTGCGTAGTCCGGTTCGATCTCGAGGGTGCCTTCGGTCTCCGGCGAGGCCACGGGCTGGTGCGGCGCATCCTCTCGTCGCGTCCACGGCGTGCGTGCACGGCCGATCACCGTGACCTGGACCGACTCGGTCACGCACGCCTCCCGACGAGAAGGCGCGCGAGCCAGACGGCTGCGAAGACCGCGATGCCGAGCAGCGGCAGTCCGGCCCCTTCCTCGCCCGAAGAGAAGTCCGCGAACTCCATCCCGATCACCGCGAGCGCGGTCACGAGATACAGCGCAGGAAGAACCGGATAGAGACTGGCCCGATAGGGTCGGTCGGCATCGGGTTCCCGACGACGAAGGACGAACAAGGCGCACACGGTAAGCGAGCCCAGCAGAAACATCGCGATGCTGGTCAGCTGCACGAGCTGTTCGAAGGTCCCGCTGCCGATCAGGAACACGGAGAAGGCAGCCTGGGCCCACAGAGCCCGGGCCGGAACTCGCGCGACCGAAGACAAGACTCCGAAGGTCGAGGGCAACGCACCTTCGCGCCCCATGGCGTATCCAATGCGGCCACCGCCGAGCACGGTCGCATTCACCGACCCAATGAGTGCAAGTGCGATGATCGCGGCGACGAATCCCTCCGCTCCTTGGCCGAAGAGCGCACGGGCCGACGCCGTCCCGGACTCGAAGGCCTGCGCGATCCCCCCCATCCCGAGCACGGCGATCCAGGAGGCGCAGAGCAGAAGATAGAGCGCCGTAACGAGCACCGTGCCCACAAGAAGCGCACGAGGAATCGTGCGCCCGGGATCCGTGACCTCACCTCCGACGTACGCCACCGCATTCCACCCCGCGTACGCGAAGTAGATGTTGAGTACGGCCGCGCCGATGGACGACGCGCCGCCCGACGTCGTCGATGCCGGCACCGCAGTCGCATGGGGTGCGGTAGCGAGCGCCCCGACGGCGAAGACCGTCAGTAGGCCGACCGGGATGAGGGTCAGGAGAGTCTGGGTGTTCGAGGACAAGCGCACGCCAAGGGCGTTCAGAGCGGTCAACGCGAGGACGAGCCCGATCGCGACGGACTCCACTCCGCTCAAACCGAACGCTGCGACCTCGATCCACTGCGCGCTCAAATCGATGCCGACGAGGCCGGTGAGCAAGCTCAACTGGTACTGGCTCACCGCGGCCGACATGCTCGCGATCGATCCGCCGAACACGCCGACGAAGAGCACGACGCCCGCTGCGAAGCTCAACGTGGGCCCGAACGCCCGATCGAGGTAGACGTAGTCACCCCCGGCGTCGGGCATCATCGCGCCGAGCTCGGCATAGGTAACGGCGCCCGCGATCGCGAGCACACCACCGAGCCCCCACAACGACAAGAACAGCCCCGACGACGTCACACTCTGGGCGACGAGGTGAGGTGTGAGAAAGATCCCCACGCCCAACATCGAGCCGGCCACGATCGACGTCGCCCCGAGGAATCCGATCGCGCGAATGGACGTGGTGTTCGTCATGCCGAAGCCCCGGGCATACCACGGCGGCGACCGTACGCGGAACTCTCGCACCCATCTTCGAAGCGCAACGGCGCAATGGCTCGTTCGACCGGCGAGTGGTCCGCGATCGGGCCGAGGCGATGTCCTGGCTCGCGATCCCGCCTTCGGATCGGACCCGCTACGCCACACCGAAGCCGTCTCGCGATTGACGGTGCCGGCTCGAGCCTCTAGTTCTCGGCCCGCGATGCGCCGCTTGCTCTTTCTTCTCGCCGTCGTTGCGATCGCCTCCTGCACGCGGGACGAGCCCACCTCCTCCGCGCCACAGCCCTCCGGCCCATACGCGGACGCGTCCATGTGGCTTTGCGGGCCCGACGCTCGACCCGACTCCTGCACCGAGGCGGATCTTTCCGCGACCCGCGTGACCGCCGACGGAGCGGGCGGCGTCCTCACACACACTGCGGCCGACGATCCCCCCGCGGACTGCTTTTACGTGTACCCGACGGTTCGGTTCGAACCGGAGTGCGGCAACGCCACCAACTTCGACGACACGACCTCCGAAAGGTTCGCAACCGTGAACCAGGCGGCTCGGTTCTCGAGCGTCTGTCGAGTGATCGCCCCCCTGTACCGGCAACGCGTCCGCTGCCCGCAGAACACGCGAGAGGGTGTCATCGGGGCGGAGGCGATCGACGACGTCGCCTACGACGACGTGCGGGCCGCCTTCGATCACTACCTCGAGCAACACAACGCCGGACGACCGTTCTTTCTGATCGGCCACTCGCAGGGCGCCGACATCCTCGCGCGACTCGTGACGGAAGAGATCGCCGCCGCCCCTCGTCTTCGCCGCCGTCTCGGTGCCGCGTTTCTCATCGGCGGAGACATCTTCGTCCCGCGAGGTGCGACCAACGGCGGAACCCTCGGTGACGTACCGCTCTGCACGTCCGAGAGCCAAACCGGATGCGCGATCGCGTATCGAAGCTTCGCCGCCAGCCACCCGCCGATCGTCGATCCAAACGCCGATCCACCGCGCAGCGACATGGCGTGCACGAACCCCGCGTCGCTCGGTGGCGGTCCGGCTCAGCTTCGAGCCACCTACTTCCCGAATCCCGTGGCGTGGCAGCACCCGCTCTTCGATCTGCGCGCGTTGGCCCTTCGCGCGCCCAGCGACGCATCGACGTCGCACCTTCTGTTCGAACGAACCTGGAGCGCGCAATGCGTTCAGGACGATCTCGGGCAGAGCTATCTGGCGATCCGCTCCGAGGGACAGGAGGACTGGATCGATTTCGGCGTGCCGTTCTTCGATCCCGCCGGCTACGGCACGCACGCTCTCGACATCCAGTTCGCCCTGGGCGACCTGATCCACCTCGTCGAGGCCAAGACGAAGAGGATGGAAGGCTCGCGCCGCCCAGGTTAAAAGCCCTGGAATGCCGAGCCGGATCGCAGTCCTCGTATGCTCCTTCGCCCTGCTCGTGCCGAGTCTCGGCGACGCCGCCGATACTCGTCCCAACGTCGTCATTTTTCTTGCGGACGATCTCGGCTGGTCCGACGTCGGCCTCCACGGAGAGGAGGTCATCGAGACACCTGCAATCGACCGGATCGCACGAGAAGGGGTCGAACTGCACCGCTTCTACAGCACGCCGATCTGCTCTCCGACGCGCGCCGCGCTCATGACCGGTCGGGATCCAATGCGGCTCGGGGTCGCCTACGGCGTGATCATGCCGTGGATGACGAACGGCGTTCACCCCTCCGAGCACTTCATGCCCCAGAGCTTCCAGGCGGCCGGCTACCAGACCGCGATGGTGGGGAAGTGGCATCTCGGCCACGCGCAGCAGACCTATCACCCGAATCAGCGCGGCTTCGATCACTTCTACGGACACCTGCACACCGAGGTCGGGTACTTCCCGCCCTTCGCGAATCAGGGCGGCCGCGACTTCCAAGTGAACGGAAAGTCGATCGACGGCGAAGGTTACGAAACCTTCGTATTGGCGGACGAGGCAGAACGGTGGATCCAGGAGCGCGACCCGAACCGGCCCTTCTTCCTCTACATGCCGTTCATCGCGCCCCACACGCCACTCGAAGCTCCCGACGATCTCCTCGCGAAGTACGAAGACATGGACGACGACCGCGAGCCGAGCCGCAGCCCGCAGACCGACCAGTCGCGCTTCATCCGAAAGCTCACTCTGCGATCGAGTGCGCGTCCCGTCTACGCAGCCGTGGTCGATGCGATGGACCAAGCGATCGGGCGAGTCCTCGCAACTCTCGACGAAGAAGGTATCGCGGACGATACGATCGTTCTCTTCTTCAGTGACAATGGCGGCGCCGCGTATGCCACCGGCGGAGCCGACAATGTTCCGCTTCGCGGCGGCAAGGGCGACACCTTCGAGGGCGGCATCCGTGTCGTCTCCGTCATGCGATACCCGGCCAAGATCGAGGCCGGCACGCGCTTCGACAGCATCATGTCGGCCATGGACGTGTTCCCGACCCTCACCGCGGCGGCCGGTGTGCCGCGCGGCAACACGTTCGATCTCGACGGACGCAACCTCTGGAATGCGATCCGGCAGAAGCGGCACGTGCCACGCGAGGACTACATGTTCTTCGCGTCGGAAACTCCGATCAGCGGCTACTTCAACCTCACGGCGTTCAACGACGATTGGAAGCTCGTGCAGCAGGTGAAGCAAGGCCTCACGACGGCCGAGATCACGAACCATCTCTTCCGCATCTCGGAGGATCCGTACGAGCACACCAACCTCGCCGAAGAGCATCCGGAGGTGGTCGCGGAGATGGCCGATGCCATCCATCGGTGGCGCACGCGGCACCCGATGTCGGGCACGCGCCATCAGCTCGTACCTCCTCCCGGCTGGAGGGCGCCCAAAGACTGGGCCACCTATCCGGTCCCGCTCGAGCAGCTGCAGGAGGAGCCGGCGCCCGGCATGCCTCCGTCGTTCGCGCTACCCATTCTGGATTGGAATCACGGCGAAGCCGGTCGGCTCATCTACGATTGCGAGCCCTACGATTGGATCGGCGGCGGGCTCTGCAAGTAGTCCGGTTCAGTCGTCGAGGAGTGCGAGGATCTCGTCGCGGGTGACGCGGCCTTCGACCGCGGCGCCGGAAAGCGCGCTCTCCGCGATCTGCCGCTTGCGCGCCTGAAGGTCGAGAACCCGCTCCTCGACCGTGTCCTTCGCCACCAGGCGATAGACCATCACGGGCCGGTCTTGTCCGATTCTGTGAGCGCGATCTGCCGCCTGGTCTTCCACCGCGGGATTCCACCACGGATCCAGAAGGAACACGTGATCCGCCGCCGTGAGATTCAAACCGGTGCCGCCTGCGGTGAGCGAGATCAGCAAGACCGGCGGACCGTGCGGATCTTGAAAGGAGTCGACCACGGCGCCACGATCGCGAGTCGAACCGTCGAGCCTCGCAAACGAGATGGCACGGCTCTCGAGATGCGGTTCGACCAGGTCGAGCATGCCGGTCCACTGCGAGAAGACGAGTGCCTTGTGCCCATCGGCGGCCGCGTCTTCGAGAGCCCCGCAGAGCGCCTCCACCTTGGAAGACGTTTCGGCCGATCGCCCGGGAAGAAGTCCGCGATGGCACGCCGCCTGGCGAAGACGCAGAAGGGCCTCGAAGGCAGCCATCACGTTCGATCCTTCGCCCAGTTTCGTCACGACGTCCGCGCGAGAGGAAGCGCGGACGCTGTCGTAGAGCGCACGCTCCTCATCGTCGAGCTCGCAGTACAGTACCGAGTCGGTTCGCGGCGGAAGCTCCTTTGCCACCTCGCGCTTCAAACGTCGCAGCAGGAACGGGCGCAACCGAGAGCGAAGGCGATCGGCAGTCGCGCCGTCACCATCGAGGATGGGCTTTTCGTACCGCTCCGCGAAGTCTCGTCGCCCACCGAGAAGGCCTCGGTTGGCGAAGTGCATCTGACTCCAAAGCTCGTCCAGTCGGTTCTCGATCGGTGTGCCGGACAGCGAGATGCGGAACCCGGCCCGCAGTTGATACGCCGCACGCGCCACCTGGCTATCGGGATTCTTGATCGCCTGCGCTTCGTCCAGCACGACGACATCCCAGGCAACGTCCGCCAAGACGCCGATGTCGTTGCGAAGAGTTGCGTAGGTCGTGAGCGTCACGTCGGCATCGGTGAGCGCTCGACTCGGTCCGTGGTAGAGAGCGACGGCGAGATCCGGACGGAACCTCGCGGCCTCCTTCGTCCAATTGTGAATCACGCTTCGCGGACACACGACGAGTGTGCGGCCTCGAACGGCGCACAGCGCCTGGATCGTCTTTCCGAGTCCCATGTCGTCGGCCAGGATCGCGCCGAGGCCGGCGGCGCGAAGTCGAGCAAGCCAGGCCACGCCGTCGGCCTGGTACCCGCGCAGATCGCCTTCGAAGCCGCCCGGGACGATCGAGGCTGTGTCGGTCTCTGCCGTCAGCAGCGATCGTAGACGCTCCAACTCGAACGGCGGCGGTGCATCCATCGCGTCGCAGAGCTCGCCCAGAACCGTCAACGCCGCAGCCGGCGTGCGACCGTCGTTCTCGGCCCGCGCGGCCAGGAGATCCGCGACCAGGTGGCCATGCCGCTCCAGCCATCCCGCGGGCACCTTCGCAAATCCTCCCCCCGAGAGGGGTACGATCCCGTGCCCCTGGCGCCACGCAGCCAGAACCGCTTCCGCGTGGACCGACCCGGAATCCGGCCCGCCGCCGGCGACCGCGTCGAACACCAGGTCGAAGCCTTGCGCGTCTGCGTCGGTCGGGACGAGGCGCGGCTCCAGATCGGGCCGGTCTTCGACCTCGGGCCGCGCCCGAGCCGGCCGTCCGTCGTCGAAATCGGGCAGCGCCGAGAGGAAGCGGGCCGCATCGCCGGACTCGAACCGAACACGCCGGTCGAGGGCGAGATTCAGCTCATCGCGCAGCCGGAGTGCCAAGCGCTTCTCCGCGGCCTCGTCACGCGTCGGTACGTCCCCACCGAGATGCACCAGCCGCTCCCCTTCGACCCGCGCTGCGGGCGGATCACCATAGACCAAGCGCGCCAGAACATCGGCGCCCTCTTCCACCGTGTCGATCTCGAACTGAATCCACGGCGCCATTCGTACCCGACGACCGGGGAGCCGGCCGGTCCGAATCTCGACCTGAATGAGACGCTCGAGCTCCGGGAGCAGCTTACCCACGAGATCACCCATCGCGTCACGCTCGAATCGTCTGCGGAACGGCAGGTGCTCCCAACTCCGGCCGAAGCGAGCGCCCGCGCCGAACGGATGGAGCCGATCACCCGCGCGTAGGATGCCGGGCGAGACGATCTCGGACATCGAGGGATCGGCCTCGATCACGAGTTCGACGGCGTCGCGCCCCACATCGGCGACGTAGGCGCGTGGGAAGAGGGGATCGCCAGAAGCACGCACCTCCATTTCTCCCAGGCGCAGATCCCTCACGCCGACCAACGCAGACAGGAGAGTCTTGGCCCGGTCGAACTCGATGGGCGCATCGCGACGTGCCAGGAGAAGATCGAGGTCGAGATCCTCTCGACTCGGTTCGAAGTTGAGGTCGGCGCCTTCACGCTCGATCAGATCGTAGAGAGACTCCTCCAGGAGCCGTGGCGGCTCGTCGCCACAAACGAGAAAGCGATCGAGGAAGAGTCCCGCATCCGTTCGTCGGAAGACATATCGGAGCGCGCCGATCGCAGCGGCCCCCTCGAAGAGCGCTTCTACGTTCGGCGCCGCCTGCGCCGCCGCAATCGCGCACGCCGCGACGTGTTCGCAGGGATCGCAGGGGCCCTCGCAATCGCAGTCCCATTCTGCGTCCTCCGGGTACAGAAGGACCGTCGGGGCGACCGCGTCGCCGACGAGCCGCACCCGGAACGTCCATTCGTCACCGTCGTGCGCGTCGCCGGCAACCGACTCGGTGCGCGCGAGTTCTACGCCCGCCGACCACAATCCGGAGCGGCACTCCTCCTTCACGGCGGCGAGCATGGCTTTCCAATCGGCCATGGGCGGTAAGAGGTAGCGCCCGCGTCCCGCCCGTGCCACGCCAGAGCGCGAAACGTGGTTCCCTAGACTAGCGCCAATCGTAGTCGGACCGGTCGGGCTCGCGCGTCCAACCCCAGTAGTCGACGAGCAGCCACGGAGACACGGTCGTCACGCGACCGGCCTCGTTCTTGTACCAACTACGGGTTCCGGTGTGGGCCCACACCGTGCGCTCCGTCGCTTCGACCCGGCGCCGCTCGTACGCATCGGCGACGTCCGGCTTGCACTCCATCGCGACGTGGCCGTCGCGCAGGAGCGCGCGCAAGCAACCCAGGACGTATCGAACCTGACACTCCGAATGAAAGATGATGCTCCCCGCGTGGGCAAGGTTCGTCCCGGGACCGTAGAGGCAAAACAGATTCGGAAAACGAGGCACCGTCACCCCGAGATAGGCGAACGGCTCTTCTCCCCAGGTCTCGCGCAAGCTCACACCGTCTCGACCGACGATCTCCATCGGCCAGAGAAACTTGTTGGCATGAAAACCGGTGGCGTAGACGATCACATCGACGTCGATCGCGCGGCCGTCTTCCAGCTCGAACCCCGACTCCGTGATCCGCCGGATCGGTTCGACCTCCAGCTCGACATGATCCTGGGTGAGCGTGCTGAGCCAGCTCCCGTTGTCCTGAAGCATCCGCTTCACGAAGGGCGGATACTTTGGCACCACCTTCTCCAGAAGCTCAGCGTCGTCGCCCACCTGGAACTTCATGTACTCCGTGAAGGCGATGCGCGTCTGCTCGTTCCGCTCGTTCACCGAGCGCTCTTGGTGCGCCCAGTGCGGGTCGACGAGGAGCGAGGGCATGAGCCCATCCGATGCCGGCCAGAAGAGAAGAAACCGATACCACCGAGCGTAGTACGGCACGTGACGAAGCAACCACTTCTTCCCGTCCGGAATCTTGCGATGGTATTTCGGATTTGGGCTCATCCAAGCGGCGGACCGTTGCATCACGAAAAGCTCCGCCGCCTCCTTCGCCACTTCGGGCACGAGCTGCAGCGCACTCGCGCCGCTGCCAACCACGGCGACTCTCTTCCCCTTCAGGTCGACATCGTGATTCCAGCGGGCCGAATGAAACGCCGGACCCGAGAACGAGTCGCGACCGGGGATCTCCGGGAGCTTCGGACGGTTGAGTTGCCCGACCCCGCTGACGATCGCGTTGTATTGTCGTGTTTCTTCGATTCCCTGGGCATCGCGCGTCCGTACACTCCACAGAGCCGTGTCATCGTCCCACGTTGCCGAAACGACTTCGGTGCGGAACCGAATCCGTGGCCGGATGCCATACTTCGTCGCGCAACGATCGAAGTACCGCTTCAATTCGGGTTGCTTCGAGAAGTACTCCGTCCAGTCCGGGTTGGGCTCGAAGGAGTAGCAATAGAAGTGGTTTGCGACGTCGACCCGACATCCCGGATACGAGTTCTCGAGCCATGTGCCGCCGACTTCATCGTTCTTCTCCACCACCTCGTACGGAACGCCGCACTCCTCGAGTCGGATCGCCGCCAGAAGCCCGGACATGCCCGCGCCGATCACGAGCACGCGGAAGCTCTGACGAGCCTCGATCGGCACATCATCCCACGCGACCTCCCGTGCGTCGCGACCGTCGAGCGCCATCTCCTCCATCATCATCGGCACGTAGGCCCCCGGAACCTCCTCGCCGGTGGCGAAGCTCATCATCTCGCCGATGGTCTCCGGTGACGGCGGCGGCGGCAGAGTGCAGCCGCGGTCGCGATACTCCGCGAGAGCCTCGAGGAGCATCGCGCGAACCTCGGCCTTTTGCGCCTGGGGCAAGCCCCCACCGAGCCGGCCGACCACCTTCGGCGGACGAATCGGCCCGCGCAGGATGTCCGTGCTCCCGGTGAGGTGGACCAGGCTCATCAAAAGGGCCGGGATGTTCCCACACTCGAGAGCCTCGGCGATCGTCCGGTCGTCGTCGGAGAACGGCTCCCCCGAAGGATGGAGGGTGTCGGCCATGCGGAATCGTCCTAGCGCGTCTCCGGGAGCGAAGACAGCATCCGTTTGGAAGTCCGGAGAGGCCCAAGAACGTACCGGGGGGAAGAGCTCGCACCGCTCCTGTGGTAGGAAGTCGCCCCGATGCCCTCTCCCGTCATGCTCGTCACCGGCGGCAGCCGCGGGATCGGCGCCGCGACGGCCAAACTCGCAGCCGAACGCGGCTGGGACGTCTGTGTGAACTACGTCGCGCAACGCGATGCCGCTGAGGAACTCTGCCAGACGATCGAAGCGGCCGGCCGCCGCGCCATCGCCGTCGGCGCGGATGTCTCGCAAGAGGAAGACGTCGCCGCGATGTTCGAGACCGCTCACCGCGCCTTCGGCCGACTCGATGCTCTGGTGAACAATGCCGGGATCCTGGATCGACAGCAGCGGCTCGTGGACTTTTCGCTCGATCGCGTGCGTCGCGTGCTCGAGGTCAACGTGATCGGGACGTTCCTCTGTTCGCGCGAAGCGGTGAAGCGCATGTCGACCCGCTCCGGGGGCGAAGGCGGTACCATCGTCAATGTCTCCTCCCGCGCTGCGCGGCTCGGAAGTCCGAACGAGTACGTCGACTACGCCGCGGCCAAGGGCGCCATCGAAAGCCTGACGATCGGCCTTGCGAAGGAGGTGGCCGGAGACGGCATTCGCGTGAACGCCGTGCGGCCCGGCCTGATCCACACGGACATCCACGCGAGCGGGGGCGAACCGGGGCGCATCGCGCGACTTCAATCGGGGATCCCCATGCAACGCGGCGGCACGGCAGCCGAGGTCGCGCGGAGCATCCTTTGGCTCGCGTCGAGCGAGTCGAGCTACACGACGGGCAGCTTCCTCGACGTATCCGGCGGGCGCTGAAGGCCGCGGTCGGATCTCGCTTCAATCTCGCTCGGCGAAGATCCGGTACAACGCGGGAAGCACCACGAGGGTGAGCAGGGTACTCGACGCCAGGCCACCCACGACGACCGTCGCGAGCGGCCGCTGAACTTCGGCCCCGGTCCCCGTGGCCAACGCCATGGGCAGGAACCCGAGAGACGCCACCAGCGCCGTCATCAGAACGGGACGGAGTCGCGTGACGGCGCCCGCGACGATGGCTCGATCGAGCTTCATCCCTTCTTCCCGCAGCTGGTTCACGAAGGTGATCATCACGAGGCCATTCAAGACCGCGACACCCGACAACGCGATGAACCCGACGGCCGCGGAGATCGAGAACGGCATCTCGCGCAGCCAAAGACTCAGAATTCCGCCAGAGAGGGCCATGGGCACACCCGTGAACACCATCAGGGCCGGGCGGATCGACCCGAACGTTCCGTAGAGCAGCGCCAGAATCACCAGGAAGCAAAACGGCACGACGATGCTCAACCGCTGCTTCGCGCGCACGAGATTCTCGAACTGACCGCCCCACGAGAGCCAGGTGCCCGCCGGCAGCTCCACACGCGCGGCGACGCGGCGCTGCGCTTCTTCGACGAAGGAGCCGATGTCGCGGCCGCGCACGTTCGTCTGAACGAGACCGCGTCTCTTGCCGTTCTGCCGACTGATCTGGTTGGGCCCCTCCACGACGCCGACCTCGGCGACCGCCGAGAGAGGAAGGAAGCGCGGGGGCGCGCGCTCGACGTCGTCTCCGGCCAACGTGAGTGCAAGCGGCGCTTCGTCCTGGTGCGTGAGGGGGATCGGCAGGTTCTCCAACGCGTTCCGATCCGAGCGCGCGCTCTCGGGAAGCCGAACGACGACATCGAACCGGCGGTCGCCCTCGAAGACTTGTCCCGCCTCGCGCCCGCCGACGGCGATCTGCACGACGTCGTGCACGTCTGCGACGGACAAGCCGTAGGGCGCGATCGCGCTCCGGTCGACGTCCACGTTCAAGACCGGCGCTCCGGTCACCTGCTCGACTCGAGTATCCGCTGCGCCGGGTATGGTGCGCAGAGCTGCGGCAATCTGCTCCGCGACCGGCAGAATCTCGTCGAACTCGTCGCCGAAGACGCGGACCGCGATGTCCGCCCGGACGCCGGCGATGAGCTCGTTGAAGAGCATCTGGATCGGCTGCGTGAACTCGTACGCCTGTCCGGGAATCGTCTCGATCAGCTCTTGGACCCGCGCCTGGACATCCGCCTTGGTATCGCTCGGATCCGGCCACTCACTCCGCGGCTTCAGCATCAAGAACGTGTCCGACACGTACGGCGGCATGGCGTCCGTCCCCAGCTCGCCGGTGCCCGTGCGGGAAAACACGAACTCGATCTCGGGCACGGTCTGAAGGCGCCGCTCGAGGTCGCGCTGCATCACGGTGGCCTGCGAGACGCTCGTACTCGGGATGCGCATCGCATGCACCAGGATGTCCAGCTCGGAGAGCGTCGGAACGAACTCCTGACCGAGCGAGCGGAGCAACACGAGGGCGCTCAGGAACAGAACGACGGCGACGGCGACGACCGCATATCGCAGCCGGAGCGCTTGACGGACGACGGGCTCGTAGACGCGCTTCGCGGCGGCCAGAAGCCTCCCCTCCCCTTCTTGCACCCGACCCGTCACGACGAGCGCCACCATGGCGGGTACGAACGTGAGCGAGAGGACGAAGGCAGCCGTCAGAGCGAAGATCACCGTCAAGGCCATCGGCTGGAACATCTTTCCCTCGACGCCCGAGAGCGCGAGGATCGGCAGATAGACGATGATGATGATCGTCTCGCCGAACGCCGTGGCACTGCGAACCTGCTTGCTCGCCTCGAACACGGTCTCGAGCCGCTCCTCCCGCGTCAGAATCCGCCCCAGCTGCGCTTGTCTCTCGCCCAGACGGCGAAGACAGTTCTCGACGATGATCACCGCGCCATCGACGATGAGCCCGAAGTCGATCGCGCCGAGACTCATCAGGCTGCCACTGGTCTTCGTCTGAACCATGCCGACCGCGGCCAGGAGCATCGAGAGCGGGATCGCCATCGCCGTGATGACCGCAGCGCGGAAGTTGCCCAGCATGAGGAAGAGCAGGACGATGACGAGGAGCGCCCCCTCGACCAGATTGTCGCGCACCGTGCGAATCGTGGCGTCGACCAAACGGGTGCGGTCCAGAACCGTCTTCACGTGGATCGAGGAAGGAAGACTGCGACGGACCTCTTCCATCTTCTGATCGACGGCAGCCGAAACCGTTCGGCTGTTTTCGCCGACACGCATGAGTGCCGTGCCGAGAACGACTTCTTCGCCATTCTCGGAGGCACTCCCCCGGCGAAGCTCGCCGCCGATCACCGTCTGGGCGATGTCGGCCAATCGGATCGGGACGCCTTGATGCTCCGCCACCAGGAGGTCCTCGAAGTCCGCAAGGGTCGTCAGCCGCCCCGCCGCTCGCACGACGAGGCCCTCGCCGTTGGTCTCGATGATCCCGGCGCCGACGGCGCTATTGCCCGCCTCCAGTGCCTCGAGAAGGTCGGCGAAGGTCAGGCCGTGCGCCGCCAGAGCATAGGGGTCCGGCTGCACCTGATACTGCTTCACGTACCCGCCGACGGCATCCACGCCCGCGACCCCGGATACCGTGGCCACCTGCGGACGAATGATCCAATCCTGCACCGTCCGCAGGAACGCGCCCAACTCCACTTCGGTTCGAAGCGACGCACCCTCGGGGGTCAGGTACGAACCGTCCGGCTGCCAGCCCGGCACGCCGGCGGCGACCGGCGCGGAACCGGGCGGCTCGTACTCGACGGTCCACATGTAGACCTCGCTCAACCCCGTCGCGATCGGGCCCATGGAGACCTCGACTCCCGGAGGCAATGTCGACGCCACCTGCGCCAGACGTTCGGACACTTGCTGCCGCGCGAAGTAGATGTCGACCGCGTCCGAGAAGACGGCGGTCACCTGGACGTAGCCATTGCGAGAAAGCGAACGCGTGTAGTCCAGGCCGGCGATTCCGCGCAGAGAGGTCTCGAGCGGGAACGCCACGAGCTTCTCGACCTCCTCCGGAGTCAGGGCCGGCGCGAGTGCGCTGATCTTCACCTGGCGGTTGGTGATGTCCGGGACTGCGTCGATGGGCAGAATCGACAGCGAATAGGCGCCGTAGATCGCCGCCGCGATGACGACGATCAACACGACTCCGCGACGCTCTACGGAGAATCTGAGAATCTTCTCGAGCATGGTCAGCTCAGTGCGCGTGCCCGCCGTCGCCCTTTGCGAGTTCCGCCTTCACGATGAAGGCGTTCTCGTCGGCGAAGCGGTCGCCCTCGGACAGCCCGGATGTGATCTCGACCCGCGTTCGCCCGATGCGGCCGACCGTGACCGGACGCGGCACGAACTCGTCCCCCTCGACGACGAACATCACGTCTTCGCCTTCCAAGCTGTGCAGCGCGCGACGTGGCACGACGACCGCCGCAGGTTCCTCGAGCGCGACCGTAGCGACTGCGAACGTTCCCGGGCGCCAGCGGCCATCGGTGTTCGGGAGGACGACGCGATCCGTCGCTGTGCGCGTGGCCTGGTCGACGATGGGCGCGATGTAGGACACGACGCCTTCGGCCTCCAACGACCCGTCGCGCGTCGATAGGACGACAGGTCCGCCCACCTGTACGTCGCCCAAAGCGCTCTGGTAGACCGCGATGTTCACCCAGACGTCGGACAGGTCGGCGATGACGTAGGCGGCACGATCGCGGGTCACCGCTTCACCCGCGACCACGTGCTTGTCGATCACGGTGCCGGCGAGGGCCGCCCGAAGATCGAAGGTCGTGAGCTTGTCACTCTCGATGACCGCCAGGACGTCGCCCGCCTGGACCGTGTCCCCGACGTTCTTTCGGACTTCACGAACGACTCCGGGAAACCGCGGAGCGACGTGCGCCAGTCGATCCGCGTTGGGACGAACCTCGGCCGGCAATTCGATTCCCGCATCCACCACGCCCGCGCCGGCCGTGGCGAGACGAACTCCATGCGCTTCGAACTCCTCGACGGAGAAGCTGCGATGCGCCTCCTCGTCGTGATGCGACTCAGTTTCCCCTCCAAACGACACGGAGGCCAGCGCCAGGACGACGAGAAGACCGACCGCACTCCTCTCGACGGATCTCATCGCGCCTCTCCCACGTCGGAAACGCCCAACGGCGAGGCAGTCAATCGCTCGACGTCCGCCCGGGCGAGTTGGTACGTCGCCAGGGTCCGGAAGTACTGCGAGCGCAGTTCGAACAACGTCCGCTGTGCGTCGAGGACATCGAGAGACCGGAAAAGACCCCGGCGGTACCCTTCCCGCACCCCGGCGTAGGTCTCGCGCGCTGCGGGCAAGGTGTCGCGCCGCAGAGTCTCCGCCTGTCGGTAGGCCGCCGCGAGCGCGGCGTGTCGTTGCTGCAAGAGCGCCTGCACCGACACCTCCGAGGACGCCTTCTCCGCCCTCGCCTTCGATAGGTCCGAAGTCGCCGCGAGGACGTTTCCTTGGTTTCGATCGAATACTGGAATCGGGATGGTGACGGCTACGACCAGGGCACTGTCTCCGTTGTCGTTGAAGTAACGCCCCCCGAGACTGAGGGTCGGATCCGGAATACGACGGGCTTCCGCCAACGAGAGCGCGGCCGAGCGACGATCGAGCTCCGTTGCCCATCGCGCCAGATCGGGATTCTCGCGGACGCGCGCGACGAGATCCTCGAGCGCCGGCGCGGGCACGACGTCGGCCAGGTCGCCCGCGACCGACGTAAAGTCGGCCGTCGCACTCCCCCAGCTCGAAGCGAGAGAGGCTCGATTCGCCGCGAGCTGCCCCTCCGCCTGCTGCCGGCGGAGTCGGATGCTGGAAAGCTCGACCTCCGCCCGCGTCTTCTCGACCATCGACGCGCCGCCGGCGTCTGCGACCAAGGTCACTTGGCGAACCGACGCGCCCGCGAGCTCTTCGAGTTCGCGCAGCAACTCCAACTGTTGCTGCGCGGCAAGCGTCGCGATGAACGCCTTGGTCGTGTCCGTGAGAACACTGAGGCGCGTGCCCTCATACTCCCATTGCGACAGATCGCGATCCAACTCGGCCACGCGCCTCCGCTTGGCTGGCTTCCCGGCGAGCGGGATCAGCTGCGACAGCCAGACTGTCGTCTCTCCCTGCTCGAACGCCGCCCGGTCACCAGAGCCACCGAGGTTCTCGACCTCGACGAGGATCTGCGGATTCGGCAGCAACCCGGCCTGCACCGCTCGCGCGTCGCGGCTCCGGACCTCCCAAGAGAAAGCCGCGAGCCGCGGGCTCGAGACGAGCGCGGCAGAAACGGCGTCTTGCAGAGTCAGTATTCCCGTTGGATGGGCCGCGGCCACTGTGGGCTCGGCCGATTCACCGGCGGTGTTCTCAACAGCAAAGGTCGGTTCGCCAACGGCAAGCAGCTGCCAGAGGGCGAGCGAAAACAGAATGCGAGTCGTTCTCACGGTCATCCCCGAAAGTCATCGAAAGCGCACACGGCCCGCCGAGAGGCAGGGCCGCAACGGAACTCAGGACGACTCGGATCAGATGAGCAGAACGACGGTGCGACGGTGTAAAACGGCGAAGTCGCGCGGCACCACGCCGTCGGGGTGGTGCATGGCCGAATCGAGACCGATCGCCTCCGTAGCCGGAACGACCAGAGCGTAGCCTCCGACCGAGACGATCCGCGGCTCCGCCGCGGCGGTGGCGCAATGGTCGGTCGCCAGGCTCAGGTCCCGGCAGGGGGGGTGCGCGAACTCGGCGGGCTCGATCGAGGAAAGGTCGGGGTGGTGACGCGCCACCTCCTGGCGACACTCCGATCGGGAGTGAGCAAACTCGAGCGACGCGTGGCCATCGTCGGCGATGCAGAGATTCACGTCGAATACCGCACCGACACCGGCCACCATCTGCAGGACCAGCGCGAGGCCCGCGACCGCCGCTCTCCCTCCGACCATCACCCCGCCGAGGGTATCCGGGTGGCGAAGTGCACGCCAACGGCGGGGCGCCCGGCAGGGGCTTGCAATAGATCTCATATCTGCATAGATACATAGATATGAATTCAGAAGCAATCGGTCTCGATGCGTGCGTCACGAAGGTCATCGACGCAGCCAAGGTCGAGGCCACCCGGAGTCGGCTGGTCTCGCGCGAGGAATCCGCGAAGCTGTCGGAGCTCTTCCGCCTGCTCGGAGACGTGAATCGGGTGCGGCTGCTCTACGCGCTGCTCGAAGCCGGCGAGCTCTGCGTCTGCGATCTCGCCGCAACCGTCGACATCGCCGAGGCGACGGTTTCTCAGGCGTTGCGGCTACTGCGCACCGCCGGAGTGGTGCGGGCCCGGCGAGACGGCCGGATGATGTTCTACCGGCTGGACGACGATCACATCCGACTCCTGCTCGATCTCACTCGACAGCACCTTCAGCACGATCCACCGACCGCCGCCGACACCCGGCCGGCCAAAAGGAAGCGCAGGTAACCCATGCCCACCGTCGCCCTCACCCTCGCCGTTCTCTGGTTTCTGTTCCTGTTCGTGGTGCGCTCGCTGCTGCAATGGCGAAGCACGGGATCCACCGGTTGGAAGGGCTTCTCTGGTGCACCGGGCTCACTCGAATGGAACGCCGGCCTTCTTGCGAGTCTCGGGATGTTCACCGCGGTTGCCGCGCCCGTCGCAACGCTTCTGGGCTGGCCCGGCGGAGCGCTCTTCTTCGAATCGACCGAGCTACACGTGACGGGAGCAATCGCCGCGGCGCTCGGGATCCTCGGAGCGCTCGTGGCACAGGTTCAGATGGGAAGCTCCTGGCGCATCGGAGTCGATGCAGGCGAGCAGACCACTCTGGTCACGCACGGCCTCTTCCGGTGGATGAGAAACCCCATCTTCACCTTCATCCTTCTTTCCATGGCAGGGCTGGTTCTGGTCGTCCCGAGCGTCCTCTCTCTCTCGGCCGCGGTGCTGAGCTTGGCCGGGATCGAGATCCAGGTGCGCGCGGTCGAGGAGCCCTACCTCCGGGCCACCCACGGACGAGAGTACCAGAGGTACTGCTCGTCCACGGGTCGCTTCGTACCCGGAGTCGGGTGCGAACGCACCCCACAGGCTTCGGATCGAGGATCAGGTGCGAGCGATCAGTTCAGATCCTCGCGGGTGTAGTCGAACAGGCCGCGAGCGATGATCAGCCGCTGAATCTGACCGGTGCCCTCGTAGATGTCGATGATGCGAGAATCGCGCATCCACTTCTCGACGAGATTGTCTCGCGACACACCGAGCGGACCCAAGATGTCGATGCAGCCCTGCGTGATCTCGCGTACCGCGGTTCCGGCGTGTGCCTTGCAGACAGAAGACTCCATGTTGTTCGGCTGCCCTTGGTCCGCGAGCCACGCGGCACGCAGTACCGTCAACTTGCTCGCTTCGTGCAACGCCTCGAGCTTCATGAACTTCTCGGCGACCGCCGACCGGCTGCCGATACCGACGCCATAGTCGAGATCGACTTCCGCCTTCTGGAGCTCGTCGCGAGTGAAGTCGAGCGCCGCCTCGGCAATCCCGATGCCGAATGCGGCCACCGCCGGACGGGTCATGTTGAAGGTCTTCATGACACCGCGGAAGCCGCCCGAGCCCTTCTTCTGGACCTCCTCGTTGCCGCCCAAGAGCTGATCGCGCGGAATGCGACAATCCGAGAACACGTATGTCGCCGTGTCTTCGCCGCGAATCCCGAGCTTCTTCTCCTTGTGCGCCACTTCGAAGCCGGGAGTGCCCTTCATCACGAGGAAGGATTTGATCCCGGCGCGGCCGGCCGACTTGTCGACGGTCGCCCACAACACGACGCCCGAGGCCCGAACACCGCCCGTCACGAAGATCTTCTCGCCGTTCAGGATCCACTCGTTGGTCTCTTCATCGAGAACCGCCGTCGCGCTGACACGCGAGGGATCGGAGCCACAACCCGGCTCCGTGATCGCCATCGAGAGAAAGTTGTCGCTCCAGCGCTTCTTCTGCTCATCCGTACCCGCAGCCATCAGGGCCGCATTGCCGAGACCACCCATCTTGGGTTGCCGCAACTTCACGGCGTAGTCACCCCAGCATCGGTAGATGGTGTAGTACATCGCCATGACGGACAGGCCGCTGTCGTCTTCGCTGTTCTTCGCGGCAAGGTTCGGCGTCGGCTTGAAATCCTTCGCCTCGGGCAGTTCGTCGGGCGGGATCTCCTTGTCTTCGTTCTCGTCGTAGTACCGCGCGTACTTGCGGCAAATCAGTCCCTCTTCCTTGAGGACATCGAGCTTGGCCTGATCGAAATCACTGAGTTCAAAGCTGATCATGAGAATCTCCCTTAGACGGTCACGGTACCTTCGAGGACGCCGAGTGTTCGCGCATTGCGAAACCACAGCTCGACCGGGTGCTCACGGATGAAGCCGTGGCCCCCGAGAACCTGAATGCCGTTGTCGGCAACCCACAGGCCCTTCTCCGCGGCGTAGCTCCAAGCTTGGTAGCTCGCCTTCGTCGCATCGAGTCCCTTCTCGAGCTTCGACGCCGCCTGCCACACGAGCCAGCGCATGGCCTCGACCTCGGTGTGTGACTCCGCCAGCATGAACGCAATCGCCTGCTTCTTCGCGATCTCTTCACCAAACGCGACACGCTCTTTCGCGTACGGCACGCAGTAGTCGACGACCGCCCGGCCGATGCCGACGAGACACGCAGCGATGCCGACGCGACTCGCGTCCAGGAGAGCGCGCACGTCGCAGCCGCCCGCCCCTCCGAGACGATCCCCATCGGTGACCTCGACACCATCGAGCTCGAGAGTGTGGACCGGGACGGCACGCAGGCCCAGGTTCTTCTCGGCTTCTTCGCTGATCTTCAGGCCGGCCGCATCGCGCGCCACGATGAACGCGCCCAACCCCCCGTCGATTCCGGCGACCACCAGAAAATGCGTCGCGCGGTCGCCGAACGGGACGAATCGCTTCGTCCCGCTCAGGACGTAGCCGCCGCTTTTCGCCTTCGCGCTCGTCTTGGGGCGGGCGGCATCGGTCATGGCGCCCGGCTCCACTACCGCGAGAGAGCCCAGGGCAAACTTCATCCCGCACACGCCCGGCAAGAGGCGCTGCTTCTGCTCCTCGGTACCGTGGTCCAGGAGCGCGTTCACGAACAACGAAGGCGCGAGCGCAGCCACCGCGAGGCCGGCATCGCCCCAGGCGAGTTCCTCGAGCGCGATCGCCGTCGTCGTGGGCGTACGGTCGGCACCCATCCCCCCAAACGCCTCGGGGACCTGCGTGGTCGTGAGACCGAGCTCCCAAACCTGCTGTAGGAAGTCGTCGGGCACGGTGGATTCTTCGTCGCACTTCCGCGCGAGGGGTCGAAGGACTCCCTCCGAGAACTCGCGAATCGCGCTGCGAATGGCGTCTTGCTCTTCGGTCAAGCCGAACGAGATCATGATCGTTTCCTCCTGTCGGGGGGCTTACCCACGCCACCGCGACCGAGAGAAGAAACGCGGTGGAAGTAGTGGTCGAGGGCCTGTGAGCCCCCGTCCTTCGTCATGAGGCCGCGCCTCACGACGTCTCGTGCGTCGAGAAGGCCGAGCGCGACGCCACACCAGGCGCTCGCGTCGGCCGTGTATCGGACGTCGGCGCGCTCGGCGAAGCCGCGCGCCACCTCACAACGTCCGTCGTGAATGGAGATGCACCAAACGCCGCCGCCTTCTCCTTCGAGTCGAATCTCGAAGACGACCTGCTCGTCCTTGGCGCGGTCCTCGCGCAAAAGGAACGGGAGCGATTCGAGAATCGACTGCGGCGAGGTTTCGTTGAAGCGATCGACTGATGACATGTACTCGTACGGGTATACGCTTTTCCGCTTAAGCAGCGAGAGTTTCGCATCTACGCGTGCGCGTTGAGCGTCGTCCAGT
>JAULKQ010054600.1:0-24257 GCA_032356285.1 Smithsoniella earleae | reverse complement strand
ATAGTCGAGAACTGCCAGTCCCCTTCTATCTCCGTGGCACTCCCTTATTAGGGAGCCGACGCATACCCGACCCACGGCTCGGGCCTAGCCTATTCAGATGTAGGGATATGCTTGGCCTTTCTTACACAACCAATCCGTATTGCATAATATATATATATATATATATTATGCCTCACACCGGAGAAAAGAACAACACTTGTGCATCACAGGGGCGGAATGTGAGTTTGCCCTCACACCTTGAAGCCTGCGACAAGGGTCTCACGAGCCCTGCCAGGAGATGCAACATCTTTGAACCCAATAACAGAGCTCAGCACGGCCAGCCGAAGCTCTTGGACACATTCCCTGACGACTGGCTGTCCGTTGTTGCGGCAGGTGGTATCATCGCACAGCGCCCACCGCTTCAAAGTCCCTACACTACAAAGCGTCCTCCCGGAAGCGAGCAACAGATAGGCGAACATCTAGCACGTGGGTGCAGCTGTTACGTGGCGTACAGAAGTAACTCTTAAGTGCTATAGGATACTGGGAGCACACCAGTGCGGCCGCCAGTGACCAGCTCAAAGGCAGAGGACTGAATCAGCATGACAGGGGCCGTGCCTTGGCCGGCGCCGAAAGAGTACTGGTGGGTCAGCCTCACAGGCTCGGCAGGTGCACCGGTGTCCTCCACCCGGAACACACCAATATGGCCCAGAGAGTTCCCCACCATTAGCAGCTGGCGAGCGGTCACCAGCTCGACAAACGTAACGATGCCCTTCGCCTGGCAGTGGCATGATGCCAAAGCACGGACGTCGAGGCCGGTGCAGTGCTGTCGGCCAAACAGGTGGGGGAAGCTCAGCCACCACAAAGTACCCCGGCAGTCTCCACACAGCACGTCGGACTGGGGCAACGATGCCGGGAGAAATACCCCCACAATAGCACCAATTGAGCTCTCTGTGTCGCACAACTGTGCGTGGACGGTTGCCCCCACCTTGTTGGCACCGCCAGAGTTTCGGACAACGGCCACAGTGACACCGGGACGCCTGGATCCGCACACGACGACGTCTGTAAAAGCTCGGCTGTTTTGAACAGTACGACGAGCGGTGCAGCAAGACAGTGGGCCGATGTTGCCTGGCATGTTGGTGACTGTCTCCCAGGAGGTGCTGCTGAGCTCCCCCGCAGGTGATATGCTATCTTCACGGGCTAAATCTACGAGCATTGTGCGCCCTGTTGACGTTGCAATGTAGGCTGTGTCTGGAGCTGAAAGCGAGATCGCTACGATGCCTTCCTTGGTGTTTGTATGGCGGGCTGGGGCACCATGGCAGTGGTTTGGCGTTGGTTTTGGGAGCTGTGCTGTAAACTGGGGGGTTGGGGGTGCGGGAGTGGCTTGAGAGTTGGGGTCTGGTGGCGGCGTTCTTGGGTGGGACGGATCGGTTACTAGGCTGCTCAATTGGGGTGGTAGCCATTGTGAGAGATCCCACAGCTTCAAAGAGCAGTCGCCACCACCTGAAGCTACTAGTGGTGCTTGGATTGCCGCACAGCACCAGGCTGGGGCGCTGATGTGTGCCTGTATGCTCGTGATTTGCTCCCCGGTGTACACGTTCCATAAGATCAGGTGCCCGTCTTCTGCCGCTGTGAGTATGAGCCTGCAAATGAAACAGTGAGGGATTTGGTAGGAGTGACGCCGGGCTAGTTTAGTCCTGGGGTAATTGGCATCGGCTCTCTTCAGTGGAGCTTGAACTGTCAGCGGAGAGGTGGCGTACGATCCTACGCATAGCGCATCCCAGACACGCGCTTTATGGCCCCACAGCGTGTGGACCAGCTCGCCTGGCGAAGTTTTTGTCGGTTCTTGCCACCAGTTCCCAGGAAGGCGCCACACACGTGCAGTGCGGTCGTCGGCAGCTGACAGGATGACGCCTAGGCTGCTCTCCCATCGGAGTTTGTGAATTGAACCCACGTGGCCTTCTAGTTTGAATATTGGCTGGCATTCTTGCGTGCGTGACGCTGCACGTTCTCTGGTATCTGCTTGTGCCGTCCAGACTAGGATCGTGTGAAAGATTGTGCCTGCAATTCGTAGAACAAGGTGAGCTATGTCCCGTCACGGCTCGGATCTGTGCAGATGATTGAACTGACTCACCTGACACAACAGCGACTGTTCCCAAGGTTGCTTCGCTATCGCATGAGCGTGGGGTTGATTTGAGTGCCATGGAGTACAACAGCAGCTGCACGCTGCTCACTTGCTTCAAAAGTGCAGTACTTCCTTGCGATCCTCCAGTAGGGGCGTCTGCGTGGTTGTTGAGGTCCAGTTGCCAGAATTGTACGAAGTTGTTAATGTAACCAATTGCAATGACGCACGAACTGGTTGTCAAATTTCCAGGAGCTATGGCTTCTCTTGCAGGTGATATCGTTATGGACTCGGCATCCATAACCCAGTCGGGAAGGCTCTTAAAATGTGATAGCAACTTTAGAGCTGCCAGTGGATTTGAGTTTTCATCGTCCCCGGTTGCGAGTGCTCGTTTCGTACTCAGTTTAAGTACCGCGAGCTGTCGCTGCCCGTATATCAACAGGAAGGCTCCATCCTCGTCTTCAAGTATAGATTTTATTCCATGAATCTTAGCTCCTTGAAGTACTGCCTGGTTTAGAACTTGTTGGCCAGAATCAGGTTGAAAGACCTTCAATCGACAGCCAGACCCTGCACAATACCGCCGCTATAGTTGAGCAAGTAGTCGACGATGAAGCATCAGGATACGGATGGTTCTCAAGTTTAGCTACGACACTAGCAGCGGTAGGCTCTCGCGCACCAGCCAACAGATACTGATGGCGAGTTTTGCGACCCACCACTTCCAATGCGATTGCGTCTGCAACACTGTCGGTGGAGGAAATGGTTCCTTGAGACATTGAAAAATATAATATTTGCTCTATTTCGGCAGAGGACTGTTCTAGTTAGAGGTGGACGCTCAAACCGCCCGAGCTGACACTAGCAACAACTCTGCGATGCTGCCATCAAGGAACAAAATTATAGGAGCCAGAATCTGCCAAAGTCGTACTCAAGGTTTTATTGCTGTATGCAGAACCAACTAAACCTAGACTGTCTTTTAAACGCTCAGCTTTAGTCCAGCTTGCAAAGACAAATTCTTGATATCCCGATTTGGTCCGAAGTAATAATTGTGAACTTGAACCTAATTATTGAGATGTAGGATCTAGCTATCACATTATCCCACTAGTTACTTGTTACATCAGCCAGCATGTGCGTTGCACATCCGTTCGTGGAGGCCTTTTAGGCCGCATGAGAACGTGAGAATACTGGAAGACCGGCTATCGCCTTTAGCAGAAAAAATGTCGTGATCACAGCATTGAATGTGAACAACAGATATCCCTGATGGCGCTGTGTTGCTTCATTGTTGTGAACGTGTACGGTGAAAGAGACAGAGCACGAAATGTCTGAGATAATTCATAGCTATCGAATTGTGCGACCCGCAGAACGTTCGTGACTTACACACTGCTGGAAACAAGAAGCTTTTGTCCGACAACACGTCTGTACCGTTCAAATTACTATCAACCCCTGCAACAGAAGTCACAAAAGAACTATTCAAATTTTGAGCAGTGGCTCCTAACCCATTTTACTTCTGACCTGCAGCTCGGGATGCAAGAGCATGAAACTCTATCTTAAAAGAAATTTTTGTGTCAATTTCTGAGGTTTGGATTGTCATCCATCAAAGTTTCTGATGTTGTTTCAACCCTGGAGGAATTTTAATCGTACTTGCAGAGTAGTAACAGTCCTTGGTCTTGAAACCTAAATCATGGATGTTTTGATAAGTAGCTGATTTGGGTTTACATTTGTAGGGAATTGGCAGGCAGTTCTCAGTCATAATATTCTACCCTGCTTGATCTGGCCATTCGTGTTCAGGGCTTTGGACCAACTGCAAGTGACAGCATGCGGACTGAACTGAGAGTCAGATTAACCAGCACTGACCATGTTGTGAGTTTCACAGTTGCTTTTAATTTATGCTACTGGATGGTGTCATTATTGACTCATCTCAAGTTTCATGATCTCGACATGGTGCCATTTGTGTTTGAAGCTGAATTCAAATAGAGCAGAGTTTAAAGCTGATAGAGATTGAAGAATACAAACTGGGGGTGCTCATAGCTTGACTATTTGGGATGCTAGCCTAGTGGATGCAGTTGCCTTAAGATTTAACGCAGATAGGGGCTTCTGTTCTGTGTAAAACATTGACTGTATCACAGTATGGGTGCCTTGAAATATGTCAGAATTTCACAGATAGCAAATCTACCATTCCTGCAGGCTGAGCTGCTCTGAGCGCACGAGGAAGCATTTGGGGACGAGTCAGCAAGGAAGCGCAAAATCTCCTCTTCAATCAGATCCAACATGTACCAAATGGGGCCACCACCACCAGGGTTGTTCGAAACTACTCGTGTGGCTCCTCTCCAACAAACAACTGGCCACTGCAATCGCCCAGGATGGGCCAAACAACGAATTTGTGGGGAATGAAGCCTGGAGAATCCATGGAAGCGATGAACAGTCAATTCAAAGTAGAAACATTCAGTACTGTATACAACCTAATAACAATGAGAGGCAGAAGGAGTTATAGAAGGGGTAGCTCAGCCAACACCATTGTATCATGTGCACCTGTTTTCGGTTTTGGTGGAAATCAATTGAACGTAACCCACTGAATGAAGCGGTAGCCTGAAGTTTTTGTTCACATTGAAGGTTAAGATTTCCGAAAGAAGACTTGGCTCAGTTAAGATCTTACATCGCACAATCTAAAGGGAATAACTGCTATTTGTGTCGCAAAATTTGTTACACATGTAGCAAGGTATGCTGGTCTGTGTGGGGACATGGGCATAAACCGCGCTCTATAGATCTGTTTTCTTCCATCTGCAGGATCCAGAGCAAATAGATAAGCATATTGCAAGCCATAATGCCCTACTCTGTGCCAGCATTTCAGACTTGCTGCCATCATATTGAAGTTGGGGTTCGTTGGACTACTTCGATCCATCCCATGCAGACTGAGAAAACAATGCACCGCAGATGTATCCCTGTGTTAGAGCTTGGTAGCATTGAAG
Source organism: Smithsoniella earleae (assembly GCA_032356285.1). Taxonomy (NCBI): domain Eukaryota; kingdom Viridiplantae; phylum Chlorophyta; class Ulvophyceae; genus Smithsoniella; species Smithsoniella earleae. Next base: position 19,199 of record JAULKQ010054600.1, on the reverse strand, counting down.
CATGCAACCAACGCATTGCATGGAAAGCTACAAGTTTTCCCGCTCAATTACTCACAGTTTTCTCCTCTCCCACAGCTCCTTTGCACGTGATACTGTCAGCAGCAGTGAGTTTGGGAAACCCGACACCGTTCGATGTAACACACTTCTTCAATATCTTGTGAGGCGCTAATTGCCGGGAATCAAAGGCGCCAAATCTGTAGGCGGGTTGGATGTCACTGGCTGCACATACAAACGGCGGAGACATTCTCTTCGCGCACAGTACGCACTTATTGATCGTGGAAGTCTCCAAGAATATGCCACACCCAGCAGCATCTAGCGTGTTCCACTCGCAGTGGTGTCTATGGTAGTACGGTGATGACCCGCGAAAGTGGGTACAATGCAGATAATTCACAGCAAGAGAGGTCGAAAGCACATTAATAATTAAATTGCATGTCATGGAAAGAAGCAGGGCCAAGGGCCATCGCATGGATTCTCCAAGGACCCCCAGAACACCAAAAACACAGAAAACGGTCCAGATTGTAACGCTCTACTGTACCTGATATTGTTTGCGATGTTGTGCCGACAGACGTATCTCACAATCCGCTGTTGACTCCGGAAAGCCCTTTTCAAAATCGACACGCGGGACAAAGATTCGTGCCCAGATGCCAACACCAATTGCGCCTTGAATCGAGGTCCAGGCCACACGAATGTCCTTCAAACTTTGAAAACAGGCTATCCCTTAACTAAACCTTGCCACTATTCCTTGTCTCGCTCTATCCCACACACTGGCCTGAACCAACGTGACGAATAGTCTTCATTTTGGAGACAGCCACGAATTTACAAGTGATCCCGTAGATACAAGGACTTCTCCTTTTGTTCACATGAACTTACTACACCCGATGTAACGTGCACAAAAGTTGGACATTCAACCGTGCTGAGGGGAAGAGTTTGTGAAACTCATACATTTGCCGACTTGTCCCTTCGTACACCTTTCTAAACTCGTTTAGCTAAAAAGCTGTGCTAATCGTATTGAAGGGACCAGATGTATCATTCCTGCACAGGAAACATGTGAATTTTCAACATCTAACCTGTGTCGATTACCAGTTCCGAGGCGATTATACAATCGTTGAGTTTCAGATGACTCATTAGGAAGACAAGACCATGTACTTTAGATGCCTACAAATATGCCTTGTCATTTTTGGGTACCCCCCAATTGCACAGCAACCGAAGTTCCAGCAGCAAGTACAAGAACAAGCACATGGAAACTGCTGACGCAAACCGAATGCTTCCCACCTCAACGGGCTGATGAACAGACCTTGCTTTGTGAAGGGTATGCTGGCCTACTCCACAGATGCAAGACAAGTTTGTCCCCGTTGAATGCATTCTTTGTACAGGTTAAGCTGTTCCAATAAACAAGCACATACGTTTGCTCAACAGTGCTACCCGGGCGAACAAATTAATTATTTATATCGAATAATTAATTGCACACTTGGAGGAAGAAACTTAACGGACGCCATAATGTCCCAAGTAGCGGCAGAAAATGGTACTACATTCCTCCAAAGGGGAAGCAAGTATTATACATCTGCATAGCTGCCCGAATGACTTTGCGGAGAAAGCCTCAACAAATTGCTTATAAGAATGCGGACCCAACTTGCTACCTTGCAGCTGTAATGCCAACGCGATATATTACAAGCTATCTTAGTGGGTGGGATTATAAGTAGTGTTTTGTGGTTAGACACACCAAATGCTGAGTATATCACGTTTGCTTTGTCATGGTTCGTATCTGTCCTAAATGGCGAATTCATTGATGTGCGACGCGGGGTTCGAGCAGGTCGTCGTGGACTCATTGCATTGTGCACATGCAAAAGAAGTGACTTGGTCCCCATGCATTTCGCATTCATCCGTAACTTGTTACGCCTCGTATCGCATGCTCAGTTTTTACGTGGGATACATAATGTTCCATCAACGTGAACGGATTTGCACTGTTTTGAACTGGTGCAACACTGTTGCTGTGGCGTAACCTAGTAGAATAAGAATGCTGGCGAGAAACCATTTCGATGTCTTGAATTCTTCCCAAGAACCATCACAAATCATTGCGCAGGCTACAGGTGCTGCCAAGAATAGGCGTAAGAAAGAAAAAGCCAAAGCCAGGAAGGCAAACTTGGACATTGCGAAGAATGTGAAGAACGGTGAGCAGATCTGCCATTCTCTCAGTGACTTGGAAAACCAAAAGGCAGCAGGACAGAAGAATGGGATCAGCGATAAAGTATCGGCCGAGACTCTGCAACAAAAGCTGTATCAGGAGTCTCAGAGTAAAGAATGCCCTAGCATATGGGAAGCGTGGCTTCGGATGGTGTGTTTGTCCTTGTCCGTGACGCGTTCAACTTCCGATCAAGTCACGAATCTGATCGAATTCAAGTAGAAATGGATTTTATTCATCGAGCAAACAGACTTGTATTGTTTCTGTTCCTTTTTTTGTAGCGAAGCTGTGGATCAAGTATGATTCAATGTGCAAGGTCTGCCATGTCTAGTTGAGTGAGAAGGTGACGACAGTACCACGTTGCTCGCGTCCTCTACCATCACGTGAGATCATCATAACCTTGCAAGTAGCAACTTCTATATTGAACTGTGCAGGCAAAATCAAACGCCAAGTACGTTGATGCCCAGGGCAACGCAGTGTCATTTCAGGAGGTGTGAACTTTCTTCGAGAGCGGCTTTCAGTAGTTGCTCAATACAAGTAGTCAGTTATGGTTACTATCCAGGTTCTGAGATGTAGTAATGCGCTTCCCAAATCCGTGGGGAACGCAGTGTATCCTCGTTTGGTACACTCTGACAGAGAACGTCTAAACACATTGCTAAGCACGTGCCTTTCTGCACCAAAACAAACATGCCACGATCTGGCCACAGTTGTGTTCGATGTGAATCGGCAGCTTGCTGGCGCGATGAATGATACCAAGGTGCTCACCCAGTTTCCTTGTACCTGGTAAGACTGTCATGCATGGCTCCATTACACAGAGTCCTGTGCAACTGCAGGTCACGGTAGCAGCGTTAATCGAAGAAATTTTCAAGAGTTTCGTCAGCGCATGCGAATCTTCAGCAGAATCGGGCATCGCTAGCCTTTCAAGCCTAGACGAGCAGATCGCGGCAAAAAAACCACTGCTTCAAAAAGCGGTTTCCCAGCCTGATACTGTGCAGTCAAAAGTAGTCGAAATCGGAATGGATGTTGTGCAGCTCATGCTCCAGAGGTTCGAAGGAGAACGCTGTCTTGCTTCCGGTTTGGTGCGACCCGATGGAGTCCAAAGTCCGAACTAGTCAGTGGCACCAGATCAATACGATTCAATCATACTTTTGTATAAATACAAGGTGACGGAGAATTCCGTCTAACTTATTGAACTGCTCGTTCATCGTTGAAGAAATGTGGATGATAAACTCCTGTTTGTTACGCTGGAGGTATCCTCCAGAGAACATTGTAGAAGTAGTGCCTCCAAGCCTACCAACATCAGCTGATGCAGCACCGAAAACCAGTCATTAATTCATTATGTAATGTGATCAGGCAGTGGTACCGTGCGAAGGACGTCGCTACCCTCTCCGAGCTCAGGACGATTACTGCCTTAAATTCAAGAGCGTACCATTAGTTCAGTCTGCACTCGATTGATAACAGCTGCGTCTGGCAGATTCAATCCACCTATCTTATCAGCGTGATCCGCCACGATCTTCACCTCCCCTTCTTGCAGTCTTAAATTAAATTGTTACGACTTACATCCCTTTGTAGCTGGAGTAATCTTTTCTTTTAAAGATGACTCTAAACGGTACTCGATTTCTCAAAGATGTTGCAACTTAGCGCAACATTCGATTTAGGTGTGGATTGACTTTCTCTGTCGACTGGTTTTCATGCTTTCATTGTTAAGGGTTAGCTTTGCATTCGGACCACTGCCTCTGAAACAAGCTTCTTGCATTCGTCTAGCTTGAAGCTTGTTGGTGTGAACAGCACAGATGTTTGCAGCAAATCAGATCACAAAGCTAAGCACACTGGATGTGAACAATTCTTACTCACCTAACAAGTTTCCCTGTTACCACTATTCTACGCACAGCTTTGCAATTTTGACAAAGTATCACTTACGTTGCTGAGAGCTGTACATGCTCATGTTCAACATTCTAGAACTGCGCCAGAGCTTGCACACCGGAGCGCTTGTTGACTGCCCTCTTGTCATAGAAGCGTCTGCCACCACCAATGCCAATACCGACCATAAGGCAACTGTAATGTACACATCTTTTGTTGATAACATCGTCATTGAGAGCTAGTAGTGTAAAGAGTGCATTCATTTTGCACTGAGCTATGCTAGCTTCACGCCACCAGTTGCCTTGCCACTACATTTACAGTGATATGGCTGAATCCTAAGAATGGAAAGTCGAGATCACTGGAGCCTGCTCTGGCCATAATGCCTGCCCAGATCGCTGCAGAATAGACTCCCAGTAGCCACTCATTCGCCTGACACGGATTACCTACTGTTCCTGTAGGGTTAGTTTTATCATTTCCCAGATTTATCTCATGGCTTGACCACTGGTAATGGCTCTAGTATCCAGAAGTTTTAACTTTAATGTGGCTCATGCACTGCTTGAGTTTGAACACATGATTCTCTGCTGCATTTGTAGCACTGTGGCGTACCTGTAAGTACTCCTTCTTATATAAGGCGAAGAACTCTCAAGGCTGAACACTTCGAAGTTGGATTCCTGTTTGCAGGCTCCCACGGTTTGTGTTGCGCCAAAGGATGAAGCAAAGCAACTGTCGTCAATTCTGACGCTGCATGTGAGCGCCGCAGCACCAGATTCGATCTGCATGGCGGACGCTGACAGCTCAGCGACGGTTGCCAGGCTGACGCACCGGGTGATGGCGCTGGAGGCGGAGCTGGTGGCGGCCCGGGCTGAGCTGAAGGCAGCCCAGGAGCAGCAAGGGCCAGCCCAGCGCCCGGGGGCTACTTCCCCCAGCCAGGATGTGTCTGCGGCAAAGCAGATCGGCCCGAGGATCGAGCAGCTGTTCCTGGAGGCTGCCCGGCACCCGGTGGGCCCTGGCCAGAACGGCGTGAGTGGCCCCGGCAGCGAGAAGCTGGACAGCCTGCTGAAGCAGCTGATGGACATGTGCACTCACACCGCACAGATGCAGGAGAAGCTGATGCAGCACCTGGACGAGCAGCTGAAGTTCGTCCGCCGGCGACTGATGAACGCGTCCAACATGAACTACGAGCAGGGTATGGCAAAGGCTCGCAAGGACTTCAGTGAAATCCGGGCCACGTCGTCCGAGACCCACGACGCTGCCGCGCGGCTCGATGCTCTCGTCGCGTCGCTCAAGGGGTCCATCGAAGACAGCGAGTTGTTCAGCTCCCTGCGCCCCATGGCGATGCAGATCAAGCAGATCGCGTCTCAAGTGTACAACGCACACAACCACCTCATCGCTAACGCCAGGCCTGACGCCATCCTGGAAGAAGTGTCCAACATCCCGAAGGAGGTCTCCTCCCGCGGGGCAATTACGCTTGACGAAATTCTGAGCATGCAATTCAGTAAACCTGTTGGCAAGTCAGCTGGGAAAGTAGCGTCCGTAGAGGCTTCAGCTGCTGCCACTGTAGCAAGCAACTCTGCTCCTGCTACAGGGAACTCCAGCGTGAATGACGCTCTGCCCCCCCTCGACGACCCTGAAAGGCCGGTTGTCAGGATCCAGCCTAACATGCCACAATCTCACGGGTTGCTGTATAGCGCTGCTGGTCCCAACCATGCAAATAAATCCCCTGTGCCTGAAGGATTCGTTGACCCGCAACTAGTAGTCCCTCCACAAGCTGTTTTGTCCATGCAGCCATCTCCTGGAACCCCTGCGGATTTGCAAACGGGAATGCCGATCCATCCGTATGCTTCACCGGCAGGTGGCCCTGGCGTTGTGCATGGAGTTATGTCCAGCGCTCCTTGGTCACTGCCACAGCAACCTGCTGCACCAGAAGAAGCTCCTGCCCCGGGATCTCGATTCAGTTCCACCATCGCTGCTGCAGAGGCTGCGACTGCTAGCCTGGCGAAGGTGCTGGCGAAGCCGGCCGCTCGACCCCCCGCCAGCCGTGTCGCTTCTGGTGTTAAAGGAGGCAGAACAAGATAGATGTCGTGCCATCATGCCATTGTTGATATGTGGACGTTTTGAGCGTTTGGTTCGCGTTTGAGTGTCTGAATGTAAGCGAGATTCACGTGCATTTTGGAGACCGTTCAAACATGCAAAACTTACGTGATCACATGTAGAAAAACTCAAGGATTCAACGAGGTTTGCCCCACCAAGCGTACACTTCAAACTCCAATATCTCCCAAAATCGAGCTCAAGAACCGTTGTTGTAGTACAGATCTGAGGAGTTCTGTAGTTTAATACAAGATTACAACGTGAGCCTTCACACTGCTGCTCAGTGATCATGTCTAACACTCAAAAGCGATTGGAATAACTGTTTTTCACGGGCTACTTGTCATAGATAGTACATAATCCTGGTGCTAAATCTCGAAATGACGAGTCTTCTTGGAAAATATCCCAGGTTGTGAAACATGCATATGTTTCTTCGCATGAACTATGAGATTAGAGAGTTGAGCGAAGGGCTTGTTATTGTGTAAATTGTTTCTTCCTGTTAATGTTATGTATGTTAAGTACAGTGCGTTGGACACATCCCACAGCCTTATCCCGCTACCTCACTTATATCACGTGACCCGCATGGGTTAGCTAGTGCAGCCACAATCTCAGAATAGGTGCTCGTAGCACGAAAAGGGGGGATTTTGACAAGATTTGCTTCAACAACTTTGTTCCTTGAGCAAAGCATTCTGTAGTGCGACTTGACTGCCTGCTGAAGTGTGCACGGAGCGTGATTAAGCGGTGAAACTGTCCCCATTCCTTGCAGGCTTTCTCACAATGCATCTGGTTAGTTCCCTGGGGCTTTGACTTTACATACAAAAGCTGGTTTCTGTATAATATATCTCGTCCGTTTGCTTAACGCGCTTACGCACAACCGCATTTTTGTACAGAGCGGAATTGCAACGCGGCACGCATGTAGCCAGAGGCAGTCAGTTATCGCATTCAATAAGAAGGGAAATAAAAAATCCCAGGTATGCTCTTGTATCGAGACAAAGACGCACTGCCTCGAAATTACCCCTGTCTTTGTTGTCATGTCTTGCAGTCTACGTTCTATCGAGAGAGGATGTACGTCTACAGGTTGTACTGACTACGAATGTTCCTAAGCTAGGCATTAAGGGTGATCTTGTTGCGGTCCAAAATGGTTACATGATGAACTACTTAGTTCCGCAAGGCCTTGCAAAGATGGCAACGCCAGAGATTCTTGCGTACGTTTTCAAGCACTGTATCTGCCATAATTACTGAATTATTGCCATTTGTATCTCATCGCGTGTGCTGTGCAGTGATATCAAGAGCAAAATAGAGGCTGAGGAACGAGCAAAGGCCGAGATCAAGGCCAAAGCTAAGGCAATGGCAACTGCCCTGCAAACAATTGGAGTAATCAGGATAGCAAAGAAGGTATGTTTACGCAACGCAAGTATTCGCGATGACTCTACGGCCTTAAAGGTACCGAGTACTGGAACAGTGCTCTTGGCTGCAGGTGGGCGAGAATGACCAAATATTTGGATCTGTACGGCCACAAGAGATTACTGCATACATTGAGCAACAAACTGGAAGACAGCTTGACGCTTCCAAGATCGAACTTCCAGAGATTAAAACGCTAGGACGATATGATGCTTCGATTAAGCTTCACCCTGAAGTGACTGGTACATTCACAGTACAGGTCGTAAAACAGCCGAACTAGACGTGTAAAAAATATCAACTATGCGGACAACACAGTCTGTTCAAGAACTTACATCTTCACGCACCGGTTCATGGCCCACTTAATCTTGTAAAAATTCTTGAATAATAGCTACTAAACTATCTCTATCAACACTAGACAGCGGGGTTTGGGGGTCGATTCCATGAGCCTGCAAGTGCTCTGCCAAGCCAGGGATTTGACTAAGCAACTGCTGTGACAGCTGAGCTTGCACCTCAGCTTGATCGTTGCTAGAGACGCGGACCCAGGGAAGCATTGTTTGCAGTAATGCCACAAATGGATTAGTAGATTGCAAGTCCTCGTCGGTTAATTCGTCCTGCACACACGAGAGAGTTGGCGAGCAGACGGCGCTACATCCGACATGAAGCAAACCGGCTCATACCGGCCTATTCGTTGCTAGCAATTGATTCACTATATCCTCAGCACTCACGCCACCGTCTGGAATGCCTCCTTCGTCCTGGAGATGCTCTGGTGGTAAAGCAACTCCTCGAGACCCTGGGACGAGCTGTGCCAAGTTGATATGACTGTAAGCATTGTGAGTGCTATCAGGGTACGTCAAAGATGTCAGTGCCTGCGAACAAAGCGGAGTCAAAGCGTCCGGCGCCAAGAATATATCAGAACCTGAGTATATTATCACCAAGTGAAGAAGGTAACAGCAGTCGGGATGTAGGACCAGCACCTGCAGATCAGCGACACAAGGCCCAGAATCTTCTTCCTCGCCAGCGGCTGCACCGCCAGTACCCTGCTGACGAGCATCTGCATCTACGGCTGCTTCTGCACACCTAAGCAGCCACGCGAGAATGTCTGGTGGCTTCCACATTTCTACGTGGCAGATGGCCAAAATTCGGCTGAGATGAGCAAGCGTGGCAGACCCCTGCCCCACTGGGGAGGCGAATATCCGCTTCGCCATGACAGACTTCCAAGCTGCACTTGTTGCGGCACCCTGAAGCACGCTACCAACGGTTCAAACTCGCCCTTCAGCCCCCCCCCCCGGAAGTTACAATTTTTTACGCCGCACAAGCAAATGATTTGATTTCGAAGACACGCGCTACAGGAGGTAGCCACCTGGTCTTGCAGCTGCTTCACAAGCTCCACGAAAGCGGTCGGGAAGCTGCAGATGGCACAGAATAGCTTCTTGTCTAAGTGAAGGCAGGTGCCGGGCTCGTGAACACCCGTTGCAGTTTGCCTTGGCGCAGAGGACGATAACTTCTCGAGGTAGTAGGACGCCAGAGCGCCAGAGAAGACGACGTTGGGCAGCGAGGACACCACCACGGGCCCCTCGAACGAATCCAAAAGAGATTGTACGAATGTATACCTGCAGTAAGCTGTTGAACCGCTGTACTTCATTCATTGGGAAAATGATGGCTGTAGAGCACATCTACATCGTCGAATCCTAGTCTCGTAGTTCCCTCTGAGTGTTGAACAGTTTTTTAGTGTACCTGAGTGTATGTGAAACACGAGCAAAGTTTGCGCTTGTAGCCCTGACAAGAGTAGGACCTAATAATGTAAATAGCACCATTCTGGATGGAATGAGGATCACTGGAACGCACTGACGGGCCCGTAGAGCCAAGTAATCCATGCAAAATAGCATCCCACAATTGTCCCTGTGGTCCAGCGCAAGCGTGAGCTTCGCCCATTCCAGTGCCGTCCTGTGCATGCCCTGCCGGTTCAGATGCTGGATCCGCCGGTAGAGCGCATCAAACATGAGGGAATTGAGGCCTAAGTCATGAGGCATAGACGCCGTGCCCGCAAGCATGTGAGCCTTGAAGTGAACGTGCCACGCGCTCTCTAAAGCGTACAGTGCTCGGTTCAACAGAGGCTCCGCGTAATCAGCCTGAAGGGAGCGTATGCATACATAACCTGATGAGCGGTTTCAGGTGTGCAATCCCTGGAAGATTTGTCAATTCACGCACCTGCCCTGTTGCCGTGTAGATGTCGTGCAGAGCTAGCAGCGACTCGATATGGAAAGGGCACTTTGACAGCACCGCGGCAACGTTGTTTGGGCTCATTGTCGCCTGTGCTTGCTGGAAAAGTGCTGTGGCTGAGCGATACGTTGCAGTAGCCGAGAACTGGAACTGGTGACGGGAGTTTGCATCCACTCCTAGACTGTCCATGCTAAGCAAGCCCCCGGCCGGGGGTAAATCTCCCTGTTCACACAACAACCAGGAGCGTTGTGCCTGGCGACCCCTATCGCGATTTTGTGGGCGATTCCGATATTGCTGTTGCTGTTGCCTACGCTCCGCTTGTTCCAGAGCGACCACTTCTCTACCGAAAACTGATCTCAACTCAGACGTGGGGTCTAATTGGTTCCTCTGAACAGACAGAATGCTATTTATTGCAGACATTGAAGAGCTCTTTGGAGCACAGGCATTGGTGTTCGCTGTGTCCTCACTCATGCCCATATCTCCCAGTTCGCGCAAAGCTTTGTCGATATCCAGGGTATCTTCTGCCGCAAGCGCGGATGAAACAGCGCCTTTACTTCCCTTTTTCGCTTTGCGCTTGGACTTGGAAGCTTTCTTAGAGGTTGGTTTAGGCGAAATCTCTGCTTGAACTGTTTGCTTAGAATCAGCATCCTCCTGCTCGGTTTCATCTGGATTCTCGTCACCATCGCTGTCAGCCTATAACCGTAAGAATACAGTATATAATGGCTATTTATTTATTGGTTGATCTTACACTATTGTAGATGGCCTCACGATTCATGAAAAACAGAGCCTTTGAGAAGCTACACCTCTTCATCTCCTAAAAATGCAAACGGATTAAACTTCTTCGCTTGCTTAGGGCTACTCTCATCTTCGTCGTTTCTACTATCCTCATCTGGTATGCTTTGGGTGTCCCCGAGAGGCAAACCTTTGCCAGCCAGACGCGACAACTGCCTAGTCCCCATTACCAACTTAACCGGCGCGAAAGAATTCCTGAAGATATGCTATTTCTTGTCGTACAGCAAATTTGTTCTCGCTTGAAAGTATTTCCTTGCCAAACACCGCAACTCTACGTATACACTTGAGCGTGATGTTGCTCAATAACACCGCAAATTTTCATAACGCTACAAGAAAAAATGAAACTCAAAGTACTGAACAAGATCGCATGGAGGCCACAGCATAGGCTGGTTGGCTGAGTTCTGTTCATGCTGGTGATGAGTAAGGTTTGAATTCATGGTACGCGCTCGCGCATCGTACTACACAGTGTAGTTTAGAATGTCACAATCGTTGAAACAAGTGGAGGAATCAGAATGGGCCTGAGTCTGATAACAGGAGTAAATTCACGTCCGGACTGGCAAGATTAGAATAAAGAAATGCAGGTTTATGTGCCACGGGTGAAAAAGTTGACGGAGTATGATTCCCGCCACAGGGAAATAGGATAAACGACATATACTCTGGTATGAATGACCTTAAAATATTGAGACTCTATTTCAGGAGGGAAAATACCAAGTGAGTACTGGGCATCAGTTGAAGAGACCAGACGTCATCTTACCACTGTACTTGTTTGTTCAACCTTGACAGAGCTTGCTTTAAATGAATCTGTGAATATACCCGTGGTGTGCCTCTTTAATACAGATGTATAAGTGGCATGCTGAGCACATGATGGGCGCTATAGAAAATATATGGTGTAGATACAGGTGAGCTCACATTGAAGCTTGTTGTCCAGGGCTACATTTGAACCCAAAAAAGAGCAATTGGTTCGCCTTCTCTAGAACAGTCTGATAAAATCAGTAGATAAACTTTTCTTATCGAATCCATGGATCACGCGAGCTAGCAAATAGCTTGTACTTTGACTGTATTATAACTAGTGAATAGAGTAAGTCAGTACAACCAAGTGTACGAAATAATCAATCGTGGGAAAATTTTTCAACATCAGGGTATGCAGATAGCACAAGAGGGAATTCATGTGATTTCTCAGGACTCACAAGCCTCCTTTCAACCTTTTTTTGAAATAGAGAACAGTATGTAGCAGTCCCTGTCCTAGAAGGCAAGTCAGAAACAAACTCAAAGATACAGGAAGTATTGAAGGGTGCCTGGCAATGAAGTGAAGTCTCACCAAGTAGACGTTGCAGAAAACACCATCGATTGAGTGCAGACGACGGATCTGTGTGTGTTAGGTCATGTATACTTGTCCATGGAAACAAACAAATGAAACATGGATGAAAAAGTTTATCTGTGCTTGTATTCGGCTCTAATTGAAACTCTGCTCTAGATCAAGTTTGACAATTAATCCTATTGCATAATCTCCGTGGAAATCTGGTTTGAAACTCTGACTGACATGGAATAGTATCTCTTCAGTAACTTGAAATCAGTTGACTGCATGCTTTGTTTTTCAGAGAGCACTTGTATCTGTCCGCGTTGCATGAGAAGCTACGTCACAGTTTAAGTTTGTTACAACAGCATTTCAGGGTCGAGACAGAATTGATTAGAAATTACTACTGAACACGGTACTCCCCAGGAGCTGGAAAGCTGAACTGAGCCTCCGTGGCAGTTTGGGGGCGTTTATTCCATCTCACTTCTGCATTCCAGGATCGGCTGCTTGATGGCTGTGCCGTAGTCACTCTCTTGGCCTGGGAAAAGCGGTCTCCAGATCCCATACCAAAAGCTGGAGCAGTCTTCTTTTTGGACTGAAGCTGCACACACAGCAGGCTTGAGTTACAATGGCAGATGTGACACTTCAGTCTAGCCACCAATTACACCACTACACTTGATTAATTTTGATGAGGTGCTCACAGAACCTCGTTCTCACAAAACCATTGGGTGTGGACAGGCTTACTATTCAACAAAGACAAGAAAAGAAAACAACAATAAGTGTTAAAACTGGCAAAGGTGCATGCTCTTTGCACAAGCACCTGCTTGAATGAACAAGCCATCGGATAATTCACTAGCAAGCATCCAGTGATGGTGGAGAAGCCCCCCACAAATGGTGACTTTGTGTAGTTCGTGTCAATGAATTTGGACTGGATCAACCTGGGGGTTTTCACACTGCCAGATGTAGAACTGTGGACACTGGTTACATAAGAATGTGTGCCGACATGACATTATACAATGCATGGTACAGTCCAATCTTCATAATTCAAACTGATTACAAATTCTGCAGGCAATTTCACTCTGAATGATCACAAGTTCAGATGAAGAAAGTTCGGACTAACAAACTTAGACTGTTGTTCAAGTAAAACTGCTCAGTGCTTATGGTCCAGGACACAATTGCATATTGTCTACATACTTGAGGTAGTATTGTGGCCAATTGTAGTGCTGTGGTCAGAACTGCTTTGGGAGGAGATGAAAATTAATTTTGGCAGTTGTTGCATGAGATCGCTGACCAGCTTTTGTCCTGCTTGTTGTGTAACAGTACTGACTGTGGAGGACGGTACATTGAACCATGAAGCATGGTACATTGTGTCAGAATAATCTGAATAAGCATGGCCAATTACGGTCTATGTTTCATGTTCGATCAGTGAGCAGCAATGGGACCAAGGTGGAAACAATAATCTCCTGGGCCAGGAGTTGGTAGGAGTTGAAGAATCATTCTCGTTGGCCTCGGATGGGGAAGAAAAATAACCAGTACTGCACTCCAGGTGGGTTTTTTTTGAAGAGATAGCAGATGCAACACTGACTACTGTCGACCTGTACTTAAGTTGACGTTCATATTTTGCACGTCAGGATCTCAATATACTTGAGAGTGGGTTGGACGTTGATTGGATCTATTGTGTAGTTCGAAAACACCCGGTACTAGTTCGACAAGTTGCCATGAGATAGAGGCAGCATCTACTCTAGTACAATTGAACGTACTATTGCTCTGATATCGGAAACCGGGAATATACCTGAGCACCCAGAGCTCCACTCCCTCTCTTGCTGTCATAGAATGCCGGCCCTGGACCCTCTTTTCCATTCAGAGCGCGCTCGTGTCCTCTCGTGACGAACTGCTTCGAGAAGCACTCTCTGGAAGATCTGACAGCCGAGACGCGGGGTTCCGTTCGTTTGTGGGATTGCGGTTGAGTACCAACCGCTGCCGGCAGCTCGTATACTTGTGCAGGGTGATCGAGATACGTGGGTGTCAATCCCGGGAAGCCTTTCCGGAAACAGTACCTGAAGTCCAGTCAGGTGATACACATTTTGCTAGCAGAAAAAATCTCAGTTTTAGTGCGAAACTCAAATCGCAATTTCTTGGGTCTCGGCAAGCTTCCCCGTTGCTTGCGTGTGGCTGACTGTCAAGCAAGGCTGCACCTTCTTGCTCGACAGTCGAACGTTGATTTCCTCGCCTCACCTAGCCAACCTGTGGGGGGTCTTGGAAGAATGGACCCGGGACAAGCTCCATTCCCTCTCTTCGGCCACTCGTGGGCGACACGGAACCGTCTCTCGTTACCAATTGTGCACCGAGGTTCCGTGTTCCTATGGGAGCGGTATTGAGAGTGTAAGGAAGATTCGAAGTGCTGTTCGCTACCGTACTCTCCCGGCCCTGGAACAGCGAACCCTTTCGGGCCTGTGCACGGCAAGCTAATGGAATGTGTCGGGTCTGTTGTGTTGCCACTGAGAACTTGGGGTCCAAAGCTGTTCTACAGCAATACATCCCATAGACTACACCTGATGATATTTAATAAATGGCCTCGAGGTCAGCATGTGGATTTCTTATTCGCGACCCATCCGTTCTTTGAACGAGGTATCCTACCCGGATTCCATATACCCCAGCGGGAGCATCATGGCCCTTTGTCCAGTGCAGTAGACTCTCTTCAAACACTTTCAACGTCCTCCCCCCGGTCCCAATCCCATGTTTTGGAAAAGTGCACCGCTCGCTTGACAGTTGCTCACCAAAGCCCGAAAAATTCCCGGCAATCTCGGTGACAGGCATGATCTCAAGCTGGTTTAAGGAAACACATGAGTAACTCTGATGCTGAAATCCGAATGATTATTAGTAGAGTCTACGACGCAAACTTCACATTGCTGCGCCGTGTGTGTGAAACAGTCAATCAGCCCGCCCCGATCACTTCGTCCGTGCAACAAAGTTCTCTTCAGGGCCGAGTATTCAAACCTTCCATTGCAAACTCAAATCCAAGTCATTCTATCCAGGCCTCGCAAAGCCCAATAGTTCGGCGAAAAACAATAACGCCTCTATATTTCGACCAGTTTGAGTTCAAAACTGCTACCTTGCCAGTTGGATATGTGGTGATGTAAATTAAGCAGCATATCGTTTCTCAACACTTATTTCTTCTTTTTGGAGAAATTTCCTGTATCAACAGTATACTATACTATACTATAGTCATGGCTTAGAATGAGAATATCTTCTAATCCCCTTCCTTGGAGCGCGTAGCCTAATATACAGGTTATTACTGAATGAGATATTCGGTGATCACAATTAATCAATTAGCAGCTCTCCGTTTTTTTTCCGAACAATCGTCGAACGCAATCTCGAGATACTTGACACTCGCGTCCAGGGAGCTTACAACGCGTTTGCTCATGCTCGATAGCTTAGCCAGCTGTGATTCTGCACGCAATAAAACAAAGTTATAGTTTTTTGTTCAATTTATAGTCTTCAAACTAGTGTTGACAGGTACACTTCATTGATTTCAAAGATACGAATGAGCTAGTGTCGAGCTTAGGCATATGAGATTAGACTTATGATGGCCGCATTACCGTCGAGCAAAACTTTGTTGGATGGTTTTCAAATCCCAACAGGTCAGAGACTGCTTCTACTTTGTGTATGGCGGAGTGTGTGCAGTGTTCAGCAGTGCCTGAAGACTTCACTGGTGCTGAACACTACCTTAATGTCTACAGGCCCGTAGGCATTGTTGCTGTGCAATATGATTTATGTCTAAAGTTTGAGGCTATTCACGGAAAAGTACTCTGCCGGTAGCAAGTTTTCATGCCGCTTTGTAATCGTGGCTTGCTAACGTCGCACCTCCATCACTCTCTCAGTTCGCGATTAGCTGGGGTTTTTAGTATGTAAATATAATGCCATCATTTAAACGCCAACCCTGAGGGTACGAGCCCATTACACCAGGCATGTACTCATAGTAACGTTACGAACAGTTGCGCACGAATGAATACCTTCAATAGAGTGCAGTAGGATTAGGAACTCACAAGCTACGAGGCGATGAAGCGTATACAGCTGTTTCTGCTGCACTGGCCCATGGATACAGGCATGTTGACACAGCGACAATATACAAGAATCACGCGGAAATCGGACAGGCAATTCGTGACAGTGGAGTCTCGAGGAGTGAAATTTTCATCACGACGAAAATCAGCCCTTACGAGCAGGGATCGGAGAAAGCTAAAGAAGCTGCCCAGCGAGCCTTGAAAGAGCTTGGTGTGAATTCCATTGCAGCGAGGCTGGAGAAAGGCACCAAGTCAAGCAGAGTATCACAGCTAATTGAAACAAACTCTCACCGGCACTTGGTTTCCTGTATCAATTTGCGTAGGCCAGAACATTGATGCTGAATCCGTGTATATTATAACAGAGAGCGCCTAATGTGGTTGTTCAGGGGTTGAATATGTTGATCTGCTTCTTGTGCACTGGCCTGGAGTTGCTCGTATGAAGAAGAACGATGTACAGAACACCGTTCTAAGGCATGAGACATGGACCTCCCTGGAGGCACTGCAGCATGAAGGCTGTATAAGGAGCATTGGGGTGTCAAACTTCGAAGTTCACCACTTGCAGCAACTATTGTCAATTTGCCGCTCCAAGCCTGTAGTGAACCAAGTGGAAATACATCCTCGATTCCCTCAGGTGAACTTCTCTAACACAGGCAACATTTTTTTCAGTTTCCGGGCAGCATTAAAAGGTTTTGGTTACAGTATCTCCCACTTGAGCTGGATGAACACTTAAAACTTCTTCATTTGCCACATTCATTCTTCCAAGGACCTTTATTTAATGTGAGCTAGCTAAGACAAATTGAATCTCATCGTGGTTTCTTCAAACAAGCTGGCAATTATAGAATCACTCTGTTTTATTTCTGCGGACAAGCTCCTTCATCATCACTCAATAAACCAAACATCTGGTCTGGGCTGGCCACTTAGGCCGCACACATGCTGCAAAAACAGGTATTGGATCCACAAGTATAGCAAAACAAAATTATTCACAAAATTTGTGAAGCTGTTCTTGAAAATAGCGCTAACATGGATCAAGTGCTCATCTCTTCAAAATCATCCTGGATTGTACTGAATGTTACTGTTTCTATTCAACGAACACTTTCCTGGCGAGGTTCTGGTTGGAAAAACTGTGACGAGTTGAGCGCCATGATGGACGCTGCGCAGAGATGGCACCGATGGCTGACACTTGCATCTCGACCACGTTACTGCTCTCGAAAGTATTAAGATACTCGCATTGTACACGCATACGGCTCCATTATTCATGATAGATTAATTTTCTGCACGAGGGATCCTGGTTTTCTCGTGTGGGAATCGATCGCTTTTTGCTTCTTGCGTGCCTTTCCAGGTTTCTCATGGCTTCCGTCAAGTATAGCACACATCGCTCATCGCTGCAGGTACAACTGAGGGAGTTTTGTCAAGCGAATGGTATTCAAATGGTTGCATACTCAAGCTTGGGCTGCGGTGATTTGTTATCACATCAGCAAATAGTCACTGCCGCAAGGGATGCCGAGCTGCCGGCTGCGACCATGCTACTCAGATGGGGCATCCAACAGGGGCTATGCGTGATCCCGAAGTCTCGCGACGTTTCTCGGATCGCTATTGCAGCGCCAAACAAACTGCTTGAACGCCCACTTCCCTCTTACACAATGAAAAGAATAGAAGAGTGTGATGACGGTCACAAGTACTGCTGGGATCCCCGCAACGTCGTCACTTGAATTGTACCTGACGGCAAGGCACACCTTGCAGCCATTAAATTTCATGGGGTGCTAAACTTCGACTACGACTTTACCTATAGATTCACCGCTCAGCATATGGTCTATCGCGTCCACAACTGAATCCAGAGACCTAAACTTACGCGGGTCCACCAAACTTGTAATTTGTCCAGAGAAGACACCGTCAAGACATCTCTTTTTGCATCGGTTTCGCTGCTCAGGGTCCTGCAAAGCACTACAGTGTGAACTCAAGCAGGCTGGCAAACAAGTGTAAGTTAAATTCTTTTGGTATCACACATCAGCTGAGTACATGATGCTCAGGTCTTGAGAAGACTCGTCACTTGTATTTCTTTAAACTTTTCTACACCAAGATAGTGTGTGCTAGATACAACACAAGCATTGTCCTAATGGTGTACCTTTCTTGAACACTGTGTGCCACACCTTTATCCATACTGTTGACTTCAATGTCTTACCGTCCCCTAAATCGTATGAGCCCCCGTTCCAGAACGTCTCAGTGTTGGAAGGGGGGCCAGTGCGTTCCAGGGGCACCATCCGGCCAGTGTGCGGATACTCGGAAATGTAACCTATCTGTAACAGAGTGCCTCCAGGCTTCATAGCACTAATAAGCTGCACAACAGACACCACCTGTCCACACATAGAAGGTTGCAGTAGATCACAGAACAACTGCTGTCCAAACTATTACCAATGCTTCGGTCACTGAAGGTTTGCATTCGGAACACGTGTGTGCATTAGCCATGAAGCTTGCTAGATGAACCACAAGCGGTCTAGGATAATGCATTGGGTGCTTAAGTAACGTTACTGTAGACATGATGCCCAGTAGTGCTTTGGGAACCCAAGGTGACTCTTGTGGGGCTCGTTCAAAAAGTATAGTGAGCACAAGCAATCTTGGGCTGGATGTTAGCACCTGGCGAGTTTTCTGATGAATTTTCAAGTGGATTTCTCTCCACAGTTGCTTGGGGGCACCGCACAAGCCTAAATGTGTTCTCCTTCATACAATTTACTGCACAATGAGCTGATACAATCAATGTTCTAGAAGGTTGTTGTCTCAAAGCGTTTGCTTGTAGCATTGCCCCAGTTGTTGCTGTAGTATGAGTAGTTGATATACCATGTGCAGTAGTCATTCTAAGTCTTTGGTACTGGGTATTAGTGCTCCTAGCCGGGGCCTGAACCCACTCTCAGCACTGTGTAAGCCTTCCATACACCTTGACCTCATTGCCTTGACTCTTGCGTAAAAACCCCGTTCAAAGACACTTCACGCAGGCAAAATACTCTGGCCAAAGTGGAGGAATTGGCACACGCTGCTGGCATGAACTGCATGCGGCTACATTATAGTGCCCCACCCTTGGCTCGGCGTAGATATGAAGAGCTGGGGCAACTACCTATCCCGGGTTGGGGCCTATTCGACGCAAACCATTACGACGCACTTCCGCGCGCTGTCACAAAAAACGTTATCATCAGAGTGTTCGAGGGTTCTTGGTTGGCATCATAATGTAAATTAGGATGTTGTGATCTGATTTTCGTACGAGTCAGGTTGTACATTGTGGGAACGGTGTAGGTTTCAGTGGACCTGCACACTCGTA